>VZUI01073220.1:0-43280 GCA_013401135.1 Cettia cetti
AAGAAAAGAAAAGAAAAGAAAAGAAAAGAAAAGAAAAGAAAAGAAAAGAAAAGAAAAGAAAAGAAAAGAAAAGAAAAGTAAAAACACCAAAAAATAACACACAGAAATAAAAAAATCCACAATGTAAAGCCTAAAAATTACCCAAGTCTTTGATTCAAAGCACCTAACAGATTGTACATGCCAAATAAAGAGATGTACACAGTGAAAATAATTATATCAAGACTGTATAGCCATTAAAAACAAAGTTTCAAAGTTTTTTATAATTGACTTCACAAATAGTCTTAATGAAGTCAAGAGTCTTACAGGGAGCAGAATTAATAAAATGAATGTGCAAGACTGAACAACAAAGTTCATGTAGTCATGCTGAATTTTTCAAAAATATACCCCCCCCATGTGGATTTTGATAGGAATTATTTAAGACTTCTGGATGTTAAATATTTCTGACAACCTGGTTGTTTATTTAGGATGCTATTTAGAATTTACCTTTTGTACTGATTTGATTTTCCTTAAGCATTCATACTTGCTATCATCCTAGCATTTATAAATGACTCTGCTTTTTTCAACTCTGTGACTGATGCACGCCTCATAGACAACAAGAGCATCATCAAAATCCATGATGTCCTTCATTTCTCTGCTCACATAATGGTACAAATGTGTGAAAATCCAAATGCATTTGTTTTCTGCTCATATTGTTGTTAAGACTTCCTTAGCAAGGTTCAAATTCACAAATACGTTTTTCATCTGGATGTACACAAAGTTGTTTTGGGGTTTTTTTTTGGGGGGGTGGTATTTTCAAATGTTTTCCATAAAAACAAAAATGTCAAAATATTATTTATATTTTAAAAGTTAGCTACAGAACAACTCCATAAAGTAGCACACATTTTTTTTTTGGACTTCCTGTTGTATATTTAATGCTTTTTCTGAAAGGAAGAGTCACAGTAATCCAATCACAAGTTCCTTGTCCTCAAAACTTCAAACTTTCAGGTTTGCACTGTCATAAATGCTCCTGAATGGAGCCTGGAGCTTCACAGACATCAAGAAGAATTTAGGCATTTTTGACAGCCATTTCCTTGGAGATGTTTTTGTCCTACTGCAGTTTTCTCTAGGTTGAAACTAGCACATACACAGAAAATATAGAAATGATTTGGCAAATATCTGTTTTCCAGCTCAGCATATTCTGTGATTAAGTGATTCTGTGATCCAGAGTTTATGATAGATGTTTTTCAATGTCATGAGTAATGGCTCTGAACTTACAATGAAATCATGAAAGCCTTACTAAGGAAAAAAAAAAAAAAGCAGATTTTAAAATCTCAATCTGAATCTTGAAAGTATTTCTAAGTCATCTTCTTGGATTCTAAGATTTTCTTAAACACATTTAAGCAGAAAAAAATATTGTAATTTTTACCGCTTAAGAGTCAAACTAAGATTCAGTCAACATGAGTACTGACATCAGGAAAAGGGGATGTTTCTAACAATATACTGAAATTAAAAAACAGCATAGAATTCAAATGTTTTATGCCCCATTGTAGAATTTTTTTTTTTCTTGCTCCTGAGGAAATACAAAAATTATGCTTAATGATCTGAAGTCACATTACATTATCTACACAGACAATGTTTATGCAGTATAAAGAAAGGGTAAAAAAGCAATACCTCTAAGAGCTGTTTCTCCTACTGTTCACATGCATATAGTATGAAGCAGATTTTTAATTTTCTTTTAATTTAACAAGCCAGGAAATCCATTAAATTTGGCCTGATTATGTCGAATTTATACAAATAAATAATCTACTGTGTGGAAGCATTGTCTCTTACTCTCTGTAATGTAGAACTAAAGGTCATTTTGAAACTGACAACAAAGTATTATTTTGAATTTCCTTTATCTATAGAACAAATCCATTATAGTCTATGGAAATATAATTAACTAGATCTCAATGGAGATAAACAAAAATGCCAGATTTTTCTACAAATATCATCCGGGTTTGACCCATTCATTGCTGCAGATTATTCAGTAGGGTATTTTGAAGAATGGTGAACTTGAATTCAGTAAGAATATTTACAGTACCCTTTTCAACATAGGTTTTTAGCTTTAGATACTGTGAGTAGAACCTCAGCTTTTCCACATTGATCATGCAAACCATTTTAAAATGGAAATGAAATTAATAATAAAAATTTGTATGACAAAACATAACAAAAAGAACTCTTTCTCTTTTTTCTTTCTAATTCATAAACAGAGTCAATTCCTAGACAATTCATGTTTCCAAACATGGGTTTTTTCTGTCTCTTCCTTTTTTTTTTGCTTTGGAGTTACTGCTTGTGAACAACAACACTGGGAAGTTATGTATAATAAGTGATGCTTGGTTCTGAATTTCTTCAATGGAGATGATGGAAACATTTACAACAAAAATTTTCTGCGGACTTCTGGGATAAATGAGCAATGTTACACAAAAGTAGCTACAGTGTGAAATCTTCCTGACTTCTATTAATAATGGCACTTTGCTATGATATTGTTATATATGAAACAGATTTCGAAATAAATTTATTTCCAACTTTTTCTGTTTATTGTAAACCAAGGTGTAAAATTCATCACAGGACTGTTTATTCAAAGTTCTGAGTGAAAGACTCTGGCTATGTGTGAGTAGATGTTTTTGAAGTTTCAGAAGGCATTACAATTTCTGTTTTATGGATGGAACCACCACTCAAGGAAACAAACCTGCAGTCCAAAACACCAAAGCAGACAGAAAAATGTCTGGGTTCTCTATGTTCAGGAGTTTCTGGGGAAAAATAGCCACACACAGACTTCCTTAAAAATATGTAATTTATTTTAAAATAAACTGTGATTTTTTAAAAATATAGCTCCCAAGTTCTGGATTTTACTTCAAAATAAACTATACGGAATTGCCCTAAACTATACAAATTTAAGTTTATTAAAAAGAAGATTTGAACAAATAATTTAAGTTGTCTTCCTTGAAGATGAGATTTCACCATTTTTAATTATGAATTTTGCAGGTCTTTTCCTTTTGGGACTGGAAAAATATCTTCCAACCCTAAATCTAGGCTATAATAACAGTAAATTTGACTAAAATAATACACCGAAAACTTAAATACAACATATTGTAGATATGGCTAATATGATTAAATGTTCCTATCAATCTTTAAGAAGCAACCATATATTTTTTTCAGGGTCTTGTCAAGGTCAAAAGAATATTCTGAATATTTATGTCCTTAATAAAATAATGCAAGCAACAGAAATATTGGATAAGATATTCTAATGTGACAGGTACACAGCAAGTAAATTCTGTATTCTTAAAACAATTTTTAAACCTGAATGTGATGCATAGGGCTTTTTTGTTTGACTTTTTCTTCTGTTTTAAGTAAATCACAGTACTAATCTTCATGTCCATGGTTGAGTGCAAGAAGCATGTCTCACTCTTGGATCTAAAATTTCAGCTACAGCTACCTCCAGCAACAGTCAGATTTATTCTCTGAATCCTTTTGCATTCAAGCTCAGTAAGGTCTTAAATATCTGGGAATGTGTAGGCTATACACGAAACAAAGTTTCAAAGTTCAGTTTAGATCACCAATAAATCTCTATTCATATTTGTAGGGGTTTTTTTTCTCAGATCATTTCATGGAGAAAGCAATATGGTTTCAGTGGAAATGTAGAATTCTACACAAGTTAGAAAGGTGCATTTCATCTCTTTGCATAAGATGAAAATACAAGAATCTGATATTAACATTAGAAATTGTATGTATTTTTGCTGTCTGAAACAAAAAAAAGGTACAGAAAAGATTGTGACTTCCCCAGTATAGAGCTTTCAAATTTAACTCTAATGAATATACCTTTGAAGCAGGAATGTAAAAAAAGGTCACCTCAGTCACAAAGTTGATACGCATGAAAGTTGGTACCACATAAATTGAAGTTTCCTATGGATGTTCACAATTGCCCTGTACATCATGAGGATATTTTCAGTTCCCTTCTGAAGACAGATGGTATACAAAATCTTTTCAATTGGCATCTCACAGACCTGTTACTCTAACTGTTTATAAGTGCTACAGGCCCCCTATTTTTAGAAGTGGTGGCAATATTTTACCTTTCTCTGATTGTCTATGGATCCTGACAAGCACAGTGTTTGTATGTCAGCCCTAAAAAGTTATTTTTATGCAAAAATATAGCTCACCTGGCAGATATTAAATTTTAATAGACCACTTTGCTCTAAATTTTTCAAGTTTCTACTTCAGCACAATTCATGCTTGAATAAGTTAATAAAAAAATTAAACCCCAAAATAAATAAATAAATTTTAAAAACCCAAACAAGACACCACGACCCCCCAAAAGACCAACAACAAAATAACCCACAGCAACCACTAAACAGAACAGTGGGAAACAGTGCATTAAGGAAGGACTTTTGGTAGATTTCTATTCTTTTTCTATCTGCTATGATATATATTAAGAAGAATATTGCTTTCCTGAAGTTATTTGCTTTCTAGCTTCCATTTCCTATAAAGGCCATTAAAGAAAGATAAATAATTTGTCTAAATAAAGAGTCCCAGTTCTATACTCTACAGGAATAGGAAGCCATAAGCCGTTTCAGGAATTACAAGAAAAGGTCAGAGCATTTTCTTGGAAACTCAGTCATAAAGAAGTAGTCTTAATAAGAGTCACACATAAATTACTGCAGAATTATGGCAATGCTAAAATGTATTTGCAAAAGTGTATGCAGTAAGTACTGCATATCTAATGAAATAATTGTTATTGCATGCAAGCTCTCTACTTATGACAATATATTTATTACTCTGCTGAAGAGAACTAAGTGTTCTGGGCATTGATCACTGCAGCTGTTCATTGTCTTGAACAGCTTTCTTTTAAAAACAATTCTTTTTTTTAAAGTAAGCAGTAATGAAAAATGCTAAATGCATAAATAGTCAATAACTGAGTAAGAGGGCATTGCAGACTTGAGAGAGAAATGTCGGTGCAGCTTCTGACTTACCATTGCAAAGTATTAAGAAATATCCTTTCAAGATTTGCTGAAGAGTCTTGTGAAAAAAAATTTCTATGGTAAAAATAAGCTCACCCAGGAAAAACATGGTCTCACTTGGGGAAAAAAGTGGTGTTGAATATAACACTGTGTTTTACACAATTCTGTCAGATCTTGTTTCTTTATAAAGAATGGTTTGGGCTGGAAAGGACTTTAACAATCCTCTAGTTCCGTATTGCAAGAACCACTAATAGTCTTAGTCTTAGTGTAAAATGATTAGAACTTGGAAAAACTTCGATTAGGAATCATATTTCTATTAATTATAAGCAATAAGGAAAGCCATGTAATGATCAGTTGCATGCATATATTGCTACATCATAAATCTCATAAATATTCCTTTCTGTTTAGCGTTTTTTATTAAAATCAATGTTGTTTTACCCCTAAGTCAGTGAATCTGAACAATTCCCAGAACAGGAGGCATAACCAATTTTCAGACAAAGAGATTAAAACCCAGGTCTATTGCCAAAAGGATTTGGTCAATATAGTCACTGGTGCCTTCTTGGCTATTCTGATCATGTATGAGAAAAAAAAAAAAAATCTTGTGAATAAGTTGAGTAGTGCCATAGTATCTGAAAGATCTGCTTGTGACTAAATGCAGTTCAGGCATTATGCCTTATATATTAGGCATCTATAGGTAGGTAACTAAATTCTCTCATGCAAAAAATCTTGATTCATCTGGCTAAAAAACAACATTTAGAGACATTTTAATTTCTGTATGGCATCCTATCCTATCTTAAGCTTTTAGTCTGGAATTGCACAGGACCTTTCAAATTTCTTGTGTGGTATTTAAAATTAAAAATACTTCTGCAAATTCTCCATACAAGCACTGGACATGTATGTTAACAAGTTGATATATTCCTAATAATGAACTTTACCATGTGTCAAATTATTTCATAGCTCCATTCTAGCTTCAACTCAGAATTATCTTTATGTCTACTGCCTACACTATGGGAGCTTACACTCTTATTTAGATATTTTGACACTGATATACGTTTCTTAGTCTAGAAGTAAGTCCCACTTGAACAATAAAATATAATTTAAACCTGATCTCCTCTTTTTCCCCTTAGCAATATCTATTCTGTGATAATTTATAGTATGATAGGTATGCTAAGTTCTTTATGATGCATACTCAAAATTCAATGAACTCCTGTAACAGTCCATAAATAAGAATGAAATAAATTTTCAACTTTTTATGTTTTGATTTTTGTATTTTTAATGGTCTACATGAAATACACAGAACCATTAAGAAGTTCATCCTGTCCAAAGGAATACTGTATTTGGAACTTCAGTATGACAACACATGGTCATAAATGTTAAAATGATTGCCCGAAATCACTCTCTCCTTTTTTTACCAGTTTATTTCACACTCAGGGTTAGTAGGGCTCCCTCTGTTCAAATAAAATCCTTTCCATTAAAGAAAATTTATGAACTTCAGTAATTTGTGCAAGCATAACTAGTCCTCCTTTAAGTCCAAAATGAGTAACACCTAATTTCAATCTTTCTGCAGTATGCTATGCTATGCTTCTGCACTATGTTATACTAGGTTGAATATATTCTTCACAAAGTTTTTTGGAAGAAGTATGACTAATCAGAAAGATTTAATGTCACTTGAGAAGAAAAATGATCTTAAACATTGTTGGGTTTTGTTTTCACATTATAATGAGAATATAAAATTTGCTCAAAGTGCTGCCCTTGCATATAATCAGCTCTGTTTTTTCACATCTGTGTTAGTAACCTCTTTAATCAGATCAATCACAAAGTTCCATGCTTAGAAGTAGACATATACATTCTGTTTTTCACATGTGTTGGAATTACTGAGTTCAGCAGATGCTATAGGTGTGTAACATCTCTATGAACCAGGCCTTGACACACATACTTAAGTACCTAATGAAAAGTGACCTTACTCTCATAGGAGGCTGAGCACCCAGATTGAAGCTAATGAAGCTGCAGTACTTACTACACCTGAAAATCAGATTAAATTTAGCTGCATAAATTTAAACTTAAAAGCAAGAAAATTTCTGATTAACATGAAGAGAATCTGCATCTTCCTGCTCTGTCATTACTCTCCTAACTGTCATCCATCTGCTTTTTACTTTCCTGGATGTGGACTACAAGGTAGGGTGTGTGTCTGTGTTTGTGTCTGTGTGGATGCGTGGATTTTGCTTGTGTGGGCTTTTTTTTTTTTTTTTTTTTTTTTTTTTTTTTTTAAACTTTTCCAGCCTTCATAATTTTGTGATAGTTTGACTTTTAACAGTATTTTTTGTTGAGTAATTTAGAAAGACAAGCATATTCCTGGTTCCCTCAAATGACCTGGCTGTAGACTTGAAGTGAAAGTCAGAAAAAGATGGTACATCCCCTCTGGTGAATATCTAGTCAAACTCTCTGTTCAAAGCAGAATCATCTAGAGTAAATTATTTGAAGCCCAAGTTTTGAGTGCCTGCAAGGAAGGAGGAGCCACAGCCATTCTGGGCAAACTCTCCCATTGTTCAATCCCTCTAAAAGTTTGGGGTTTTTTTCTGCTTAAGTTTAAATAAACTTTCCTGTATTTCAGTTTGTACCAACTACCTCTTATTGTGTCACTAGCTATTTAATGAAAGTGTGCTTAAAGATCTGTAAATCAAGGGTTCCATGGAATATGTTACACAATAGGTCAAGTGATACAAGCAGGTAAAGAAACTACTGGAAATATTACTTAAATAAATCCTTCCAGACAGCCCATACAAAGGAGAAAAGGTACGTTTATTTTGGGCTGCTGCTGTGCCTGAATGCATGAAGTATCACACTGTGTGGCAGTGCACAAGTTTAAAAAAATACTTTGATCCTTACCTATGAATGTATACTCCTTTTCCCTTTGATCCTTTCCTATGTGATGATCCTAAGAAATTGTATGTAAAACTCCTCAGATGTCAAAAAACAGTGTCTTACCTAAATCTGCAGCTAGATCTCCTTCATGCACTGTAGATTGCTCAATACTCCCTGGATGGAGCTTTCCATAAACATCTAACAGACTTCTGCAGAATTTTGCTTTTATTTTATATCCACAGTTTGTATTTTTAGTGAGACACTGTCAAGCACCTAGTGTGTTGGAATCTAAGAACTCTTTTCACATGAGATAAAAGACACCTCTGAGTTCATGCTGATATTCAATCTGAAAAAAATCCATTTTGGGGGAAAAACATTTTTCTTTCCCTGTAGCTGCAAAGTTCCCATTTGAAGCTGAAAAAAAAGTGAAAGATTTTCGTATCCATGTTTCCATCTTGAACATCAAAAAGACCATCAAATTATACTTCACCTTTTACAACTGGCTTATTAACAAAATGGTGCAGAAAATCTCAATCTTTTTATACAAAACCCGGTAATAAAACTTAGTGTTACAACTTAATTAGTGATTTAAATGGAATACGTTATAAAACAATATCATATAGTGAAGTATTACCACATAATGACTATGGAGAAACTAAATTATTTGTATGGTGATCCTGCCCAATTTTGGTTTTTGGATGGCATCTACCACAGGAGTCAGTCTAAGAGCCTCTCTAGACAATCTCTTGGAATGATTTGTGTAAGAATACACAAGTTGGTTTAGTATGGTAATTACTGACATTAGGATTTTTTTCCTCTTCTATAATGCAGAAGAAATAAATTTCTGTTTGTTCTGTTCTCAAGTCTTTGAGACAAAGCTCCTAAGGCACTGTTAGAGAGTCAGGAAAAAAAAGCAAACAACCAACAGAAATACAAGCAAAAATACAAACAGAATCAAAAATAAACAAAAAACCCCATACCCAGAACAAAAACACCAAGGCAAAAAACCACCCAAAATAAATAAACTCCAAACAATTTTTCTTCAAGCTCTTAAACACACTCCATCCCTGCAGCCTTCTCACTGTCAAAATCTTGCCATGTAATCCAATACATTCCATGTCTCATCTCTATGAATCACATATTTATGAAATATCATTGCAATCCACATTTATTACACAATTGTCACAATTTTCCCAAACTTCATTCACATAAAAACAAACAAAAAAAATCTCCCACCCCAAAATCAAAATGGCATTATCACAACACTGACTGAAAGTGAAAATTTATGCACAATCCACTCCTTTCTTCACCACAGTTAGAACCAAAATTCCCCATCATCATTCCTCTGTTAACCCTCTAGCTGTGCCCAGTCCATGTTTTACCCATTGGCTCTCCCAATTACCATGCTTATCTCAAGCTCCTCATGCCCTGTATTGTGCATCATAAAGAACTGTGGTGTGCTGACCTCGGCTAGACACAAGGTGCCCACCAAGCTGCTCTCTCACTTCACCTCCTCAGCAGAAGAGAGGGGCAGAATATAAGGGGAAAAGAACCTCATGTGTCAAGGTAAAGGCAGCTTAATAATGCAAAAGCAAAGGCTGTGCACAGTCTGGATGTCGACTGCAAAAGTAAAAAAAGCTCTGTTGCAATCCTTTTGTCTGGAATACTGGAATTATTGTTTCAATTTAAATGCAGATACAACTTCTAACAATGTAAGTGCTTTGTTTCCCTAGGCCAAAGGGACTATATATGATAAAGAGTAAGAGAGCATCTGAACCAAATATGTTTGTTTGGCCTATTTTATATCCAAAAAAAATACTCATCTCTTGACCCTGCTCATGCAGGCCTGAGAAAGTTCCCTGTGAATATATTTCTCTGAATGTACAGTTATCTATTTTCAACTGCAGAGAATAATGAGTCCCATTTTAAATTATGCCAGTTTGAATTGCAAGGGTCATTGAAAGATCATATTCTGTCCCTCAAGATAAGATAATTAACAATGTTCTGTACTTGTGGTACAGTCTAAGAAGCATGTTATGCCTCTGTATTGTGATTCCACATTTGAGCATTTGCAAGGCGGTTTCCATATTGACCCATGTGGCTTTTCCCAGGGTTGAATACACTGAAAACAAGCGTGATTTATATGATATCACAGCAGTTCAAATTCTCTGAACATATCTAGTTCAAGTATTGATTTTTTTTTTCTGGTGCAAAAGTCTGGCATCACTCACCAGCAACAGTATTTTCACCCTTTGCTTTTATCATCCTTGGTGACAGCACTGGAACAAGTTTCCCAGAGATGTTGTGGATTACTCACATAATATTCAAACATTGTCTGGACACAGTTCTGGATAGCCTACTGTAGGTTACACTGCTCAGTCAGCAGGGTTGGACTGAAGGACCTCCACAAGTCCATTCCAACAACAAACATTCAGCATTACTGTGTTTTCCCACTACTATTGCATTCCACTTCTCTTTGCTCATTCAGTCAAGGCTATTGAGAATATGGAAGCCATGCCCAACTGCTAAGTTTTGGGGTCTTCCATGGGCTGAAGTGTGAATATTTGCTAAGACAGGGTCTTCCATGGGCTGAAAGACAACCTCATCACCACAGATTTCCACACAGGCTACAGAAGAATTGTTGCTCTTGCACCTGGGAGCACCTCCTTTCCTTCTTCACAGACCTTGAGATCTGCAGTGCTGTTTCCCATATTTTTTCCCCTTCACAACATTTTTAATAATTTCTTAAATATGTTGTCACAGAGACACCACCAGCAGCACTGATGGTCTCAGCTTTGGCCAGCAGTGGGTCTAGTTTGGAACTGTCTGAAAGGTGGGCCACAGGGCAGCCCCTAGTCTTCTCTCACAGAAGTCATCCCTGCAGCTTCCTGGCTAAAAAAATCTTGCCACACAAACCAAATAAGAGGGAATTGTTTTAAACCTACACATCTGTTTACAATCTGTGAGCTTGTACCTGGACATGACAAACAGTATCCTGATTTCTGGCCTGTTTCTGCATATATTTAAGAATGTATAATGATGTTTTTCCCATCTGATTTCAGCTTGTGCTATCATAAATGCATAAAGAGTCTCTTTGCCTTAGGTCAGATAGATTTTGCTCTTTTTGCTATTTAACCTCTAGTTTTTGTGCTAAATGAAAACTATTTTCTACTGAATGGCATTTGACCTTCAATTATCTCTTTCCTTTGTTGTGGAGCCTGGGGTAGTAAGACATTCATGCATTTGTGCAAAGCCTATCTGTTTCTTCAGTTTTGCTTTCATTGTGATGTCACCTAATTAGTCTTTGCCTTCAAATACTATGTGGTTTTGTTTTGTTTTTTTCCTAAACAATTAGGCTCAATGGAGGTTTGGGGGGTTTTTTTGGTTTTTTTTTTTTGTTTGTTTGTTTGTTTTTTTCTTGATGCAGGTATTGTTTTAAGTTAATACCTTGAAAGAATTTTTGCACAATACAAATATTTGGGAAGCATACAACACAAAAAAAATAGATTTTTTTAATATAGAAAGCTTTTGTCATATTTCAAGTACAGCTATTAAAAAAATCTCAGTATAAAGATCTGTATAATGTTACACTAGTAAGGTGATAGAGCAAGTAATTTTGGAAATCAAAAATCCTTATTATTTCCAAGTATACTAAGGTCAAGAAGGTGGTTAGCCTGGATTTATAAAAGAGAAATTCAACCAACCTGACTATCTTCTATAATAAAATGACCAGCTCAGTGGAAATCAATGCCTTTAGTTATACTTGTATAACATTTTCACAGCCAAAATTATGAGTTACCAGCAAGTTACTGCACAGTAAAGACCTGGCAGTAGGTTGGGCATCTAAGAGTAGAAAACTGTTCACCCTTAGGGTTGTTCATTCTTAGGATTGACACAAGGTCCAGCTGGAGGCCATGCTTTGTCCCAAGGGTTAACATTGTAGCCAGCAGTGTTTAACACCTTCACTGATCGCCTGGCTGCTGGGACAGATTGCACCCTCAGTGTGTTTGTAGATGATACAGAAGCATGAGGAGTGTCTGATCTGTTAGAACAGTGTGCTGACATTCACTGGAACCTCCAGAGGTTACATGCAGGAATCTCATTACATTCAAAAAGGGAAATACATCAGAGGAAGAAAAATTCCATACACCAGGATAGGCTGGGGTCAATCAGCTGAAAAGTAGCTTGGCAGGGGAGGACCTGGAAGTCAGTGCTGCCAGCAAACTGACCATGAGCCAGCAATGTGCCCTTGGAGCAAAAAAGGCTGACAGCCTCCAGAGCTGCATCAGGCAGAGTGCTGCCAGCAGATTGAGGGATATAAACTTCCCCTGCCCTGTTGCTTTACTTAGCCCTGGTGCGAAACATCTGAAGTGAGAAACATCTGCACTGCTGCATCCAGTGCTGAATGTGATCTGTGATTCAGTAAGGCACAGAATTCTGTGATTCTGTTCCTTACTGAAGCAAGTCAAACACAACACCAAAAAAGATGACTAAGGTCTTTGAACACCTAACACACAAGGAGGGACTGAGAGACCAGGGAGTGTTCAGGCTGGAGAAGAGAAGGGATCTTAACATTGTTTTCAAATACTTGATGGCAATGGGGATTAAAGATAGAATCAGTCATGTTTCATGAGGCACAGTGTCAAGACCAGACAAAATGGGCATAAACTAAAACACAGGAAATTGCATTTAAGCATGAGGAAAAGTTTTTTATTTTTGTCATGAGAGGCTGATTGAGTACTGGAGCAGATTTCCCAGGGGGCTTGGTGTCTCCATCCTTGGAGACAATGAAAACCTGATTGGACATGGCCCAAACCAACCTGCTGTAGGTGACCCTGATAGACCAAAGTCTAGATGGTCTCCAGAGGAACCTGACAACCTCAACCACCTTGTAATTCTATACACAAGCACTTCCAGTTGCCCAATACTTAGGATATTGAAAACACTGTGATTGGGAGGCATTTCCTGTTCACTTTAAAAAGTCTTAGTTTCCAATGTCTTTGATACAGTAGGACTGTTTTCTTTATACTATATTTTATAGTATATTTTATACTCTTGCAAAACAAGCTTGCCTTAAAGACCAATGATTTGCTTGTAAGACTCATGTACCACTATTCTAACTTCTTTGATTTTTCATTAGCAAAAATGCCCAAAGAGCATCATCTTTTCACTTAAGTCCCTTGTAAGACATCCTATTCTGGAGGCAGTTGCTGCATTAGAAGACTGACTCATAAGCTAATAAGAATATCATTCATAAGTAAAAAAAGAAACAATAAAAATCTGACCCGAGGACAGACATAGCTAGGAAAAAAATCATCTTTGAAACTCTGATTTAGGTTGATTCTCTTATGAAACTCCCCACTCGGTAAACTAAGCAACAGGTAACAACTGATGTCACTATTTTTTCTATACAGACCAGTATTGTTATTGTTGTTCTCAGCACTTTGTCATTAATAATATCACCCAACTACTTCAGGCCTAATATCTTCACCCTAATGCTGCAGACGTTGTTGATTCTCAGTCATCTTTCAAGTTTAGCTACTTGTACAACTCATTTGCACAGAAGCAGCAAATTAGTAATGCTCGACTACAGTAGTTTATTGGAATTTAATGTACTAGTTCCTCTACATTGGCTTAGTGAGACTATTTCAGATAATATTTAGCAATAGCTTTACTTTTGCAAGTATCAGTCACTTTGCATCTGTTGTACTGTTCTGTGTGGTGTTTCAATTGATGTTATTTACTGAAGTTTCATAATGTTCTATTTAAAATCTACTGAAGTGACATTAATTTTCTTTTTTTTTTTAAACTGTGAGAATCCCAGTGCTAAAGTTGACAGCAGCAGCCCTTGTGTTTTTTCTTACAAACTGATAGAATTTCTGCTGATTAGTCCTGAACAAGAACTCACAAGGGATGTTGTGATGCCTAATGGCTAGAGAAGGACTGTGAATGAAATTTAAATATAAGGATTTAAACTGCTGAATATTCATATAACATTTTCTCTTGTCCTGCTTTTCATATCCAAATAAGTCAAATAATGAGATACAACTTTATCTTGACTTAGACTGAGATTAAACCATGACATCTTGATTACAGTAATGAACGGGTCAGCAATATTCCTTCAATTTCAGTTTTTCATGTCCCTTTCTTTGAAAACATGACAAGCCGTTGCAGTTGTGCATGCTGTCAGTGTTGCTTGTTAAGAAATATATCAAGGTCTGGATTAACCACATGTAACATTAGAAATATATTACAGAAATATCTTTATCTATGGTTTTCCCTCTAGGCTCTCTTTATAATCAATGGAAAAAAAGCAGCATTTTTCAGAGTATGACTCATTTGACCTATTTTAGCTGTCTATTTTAGGTCAAGATGAATCACGATCAAGAAGTGCTTATTTCTCACCACTGACCAAACCGAAAATGGAGATATGGACGGGATCAAATGAACTTGCAATGTGTCTGATTTAAATTTACCTGGCATTACTTCACTGTATAAAGTCAGGACAGTACAGATTAAAATATTTTTTAGTTAAATGGGGAAACTAGTTCATACTGGTCAAACAACTCCATGCACAAAGTCAGTATAGAAACCTGAAATTGCAATTGAATGCTCGGGATGTACCAAAGTTCCACATTTCACAGCTTTATGGTGTTAAACAAATCCAGCTTGCATTTTAGGATGGTGGATTGTTATAGGTTTAGGAAAGTTTGTTACAGATTTAAGGAAGATATGAGTTTGATTTTATAACAATAATTACTAGACTAAAAAGGTGAAATTTTTCTACTGTATCAGGAAGATGCTATAGGCAGTGGATATTATCAAACTGCCAAATTAAGAACTATTTAGCAGGAAGGAGAACGTGGAGTTTTAGTCAAGATGAGAAACAGACTGAGAATAACATCAGAGAAATGCTGGGTAGAAATATTATATATTAAAAAAAATCTTCATTAATTAAAATACTTTCAAGTATTCAATAATTTTTTCAAACTTTTTTTCTGCTCAATATCTTTGAAAAACATGCAGCTCCTTTTTATTTGCACAAAATCTTTCCCCTCATAATGTTTTTTTTCCTGTTAATGATGTGTTTGGGTACAAGAGCACACACACTTGCCCTTCTACAAATTACAAAGAATTTAAAAAACACTCTTCTATCTTTTTATGTATAATTGAACTGAATTTATTTTGCTTTCTTTCTCTGTACTTCTCTTTGACAGTTTCACTGGCTGCTTGAAATAGTCTAGCTACCTCCACACAAGTAATTCAGTGTTTTAAAATTCAAATATCTTTGAGTTCCTGATATTTACAAAAATAGGTGTGCCTGGTTATCTGCTATATTTGTCCTCATGCACAAACACAGACACACATACAGCTGAACTATCCCAAACAGGACTCTAAGAGTAATATTTTAGTTTTTTTGGTTTTGTGTGGAACCTGAACACCCCACAAATAATGCAACAAAAAATGTTTCATTGTCAAAAAAATCTACTTTGAAATAAAGCAGAAAAGTGTGAGATGTGTTAAGGAATGGAAGAAATTTTTTCTGTTGAGGGCATATTATCAAGATTAAGAGACATATTCAGTCCCTTTTCAGAAGAAATGGCATTTTTAAGAAGTTTTTTGACTGTTGCAGTAGCGACATGCAGTAGGGTAATGACAAAGGTGATCCTTTTCCATTGCTATAGACATTGATGCACCCTAGTCCCAAAAATCTGCTTAAATAATAAAATATTGATGAATGTGTTGAAATATTGTCAAAAGGAATATAACTGTATAAAATCTTAAAGAATGGGAATCCAATTTAGATTAAAAAAAATATTCTTAATGTCTGTGATGTAGGAAGGAGACCACTCTTATAAAGGTGAAAAAGAAGAAGATTATCACAACCAATACAACTGAGGATTGTCCCAATTCTAGGGGTTAAAGCAGTCATCTCGGAAATTAAATGTTTTTGATCCATTCTCCTACATATGGACATTTTCCCAATGAATTTAAGAAAAATAAGGTGCTTGGATAGGGATGCCAGAATACGGCTTTTGAAACCAGAATGTGTGTGCTTTTCCTCACTAAGCTTTCTGTTTCAAGTCTTCCTGTTTAGGGTGGTAACTCATGTAAGTGCATTCTTTTACTTAGGGTAAAAGTAAAAAAAATTATGACAGGGACCTGGATAAGTTGGATAATGAAATTTTACTTTTTTTTTCTAGGAGACAATTTCCTTTCTCAGTCTACACTGTACCTTAGAAAAATCTTTCTAACTCCATTAAACATTTTCTCTGTAATTAAATGTCACTCTTAAGCCACCTGTTATTAGTAATATATTGCACCTTTTCTTAATTGTTTTATGTTAGATCTTTACCCTTCATTCATTGTTTTTTGAGAGCTTTTTGAGTTTTTTTGCAGCAGTTTTTTCCTCACATTAATTTGATTTTTTCCTGAGGAACAGACTGTTTCAGCTTTATTGTATTAAAAAATGCATTTGTCTTTTACATTGAGTTCAATGCTTTGGTCACTTTTAGTTCACTCTACATGGTTTTATCATTCTAAACAATAAGAGTGTATCCCAAGGGGTGTGAAAATTGGATTATTTAATTTCAGTAGTTCCTTTCAGTACTCTTGCATATTCTGAATTAGATATTACAAGTAGAATTAAAAAAACCTCTTAGTACAGGTTGTAATTTCCTTACCATGTTCTAGATAAGCTTCAAGATGGAGGAAAGCAGACAGAACTTGGATCTTTAGGAGAGATATTCAAGTAATGTTTTCTCAGGGTCACAGGTGGAGTCATGCACATCACTCTTGAAAAAAAAAGAAACAATGACCTTTATTGTTATAACAACACTCAATAGTAAATGTGATGGTGGTATAATGAGATTTGGTGGAAAGCTACACAAGTATTTACTGCACAGAGGACAAGGTGAGACAAAACTGTGAGAGAGATCCTCCTCTATTGAGTCCTGAGGTTCAGGAAGGACACCCTTGCATTCTAAACACCTTCTCAGAGTGCAGCTGGATTCACTCCAAGTCCTAGACTTGCAATTTTTTTTGTGTAAAGGATGATATACGCACAATTTTTACTTTACATCATTCAGCAAAGATTACAAAATTTCAGCTTGCTTCTCCCCAATTCACTTACTGAGTATCTGAGGCAATAAGGAATCTATCACAATGGGAATAACCTTGAGAGTTGTCTGTCTCCAGGAGAGATCCTGGCATGCAGCCTGCAGACATGAAGGAGAGTTAAACAGGCCCTGGGCCCTTACTATATATGGAGTGAGATGAATGCCTAATATTTGCATACAAGCCACATTTTATTTGGCACATGTTCAAATTATCCCTTGGCTGTTGTATTTCCCATCTCCCACGAATCCACTTCAAAAAGGATGTGACCATCATGATGAGTCACATCCATTGGGACTGCCACTGGTAGTTATCACTTGAGCAGGGTTATGGGAAACAAAGGTCTGGCTGAGGGACAGGGAGTGTGGTACAAAGTCTTTCCAGACTCTGAATCTGTGCATCAAAGGTAAAGGACGTGCAAAGTAAGAATTGTTGAAACCTATTTAATAGTTACTGTAATCCTTGATTTACAGAAGCTACTGTCACAGCACAACTGCTGAAGAAATAAAGCTAAATTCATTTCACAAGGCATTTCAAAGAAAGAAGAAAGCAGTATATTTTTACTAAATTTCTTCACTTCTAAATGAAAAAAAATATTTGTATTCCGAGGAAGAAAAAAAAAAAATCTCAATTTCTTCAGACCTAAAAGGCAAGTATTAAAATTAGATTATGGAAAACAATAGTATTTTTTCTACTAGAATAAATACAAAGCAGATCTTTAGTTAAATATGAAAACATCTTTTTCTGTAATACTCAACACCACTAATTTCTCATGGAGCTTTAATATTTCATGTAATGCAGATGTATTTTGTTATATCATCGATGTCTTTATAAAATTCTCAACAGGAACAAAAAAATCCAACCAACCAAAGAAACAAAAGAAAACAGAATTCCAAGCCCCAAGGCAGAAAGAAGAAATTTTCCTAAAAATTTGCATCTTTCCCATGGGATAAGGGCTGAGGAGAAATGTGGAAATGGGAGAGAGAGATTTATTGGCATCTCCTCTTCTCAACCTGGAGCCTGGAAGCAGAGATCATCACATCTTGATGAATTTAGTTTTGAACTACAGTGATTTTGAAATTCTCAGTCAGTTTTGGAGAGAGGGTTCTAGAAAGCTTTGCTTTGTCTTCTCCCTTTCTGGAGCTAGATGGACTGTATTCATCTTCACCCAAAGACTGTGTACATTATCTTTTATTTAGATTTAAGCATTCTTAAAAATGAGCTGATTTTTTTATTTTTCACTTTTATTCCTGGTATTTTGCCCTCCAAACTCCTCAAAGTCACCCAGGAGGAGAACAAAAGGGATCAAAGGGAGCAATAAATTTGTCTAAAATATAATTTTTCATGGCCTGTAGGTATCAGCTTCTGAACCAAGACCAACCAATAAATAATCTTATTTTAACATGTTGTGAGATTCTAACTGGAAATGTTTTTTCATGTGCTTCTTGAAATGAAGCTTTCAATGTTTACACTGAAGAGAGTTTAAAAACAGCAAGCCTGTTTCTTTTCAGAACTCTGAAACCATGTATCAAACAACACAGGAATGTAAATGAAAGGCAAATTAAAGACTCATTTCCTGATTTTTAAATTTAACGAGGAAACTGCTTCCGCAAGAAAGAACTGGAGCTACATTAATAAAATATAAAGGAGGAAAGCAAGGTGGAAATATTAAAACTTTTTTCCTGATATATGCTTGAAAAATAAGTGCTTTTTAAGATCTTACAGTTTTACATTCATTCTGGCTGCATATTGCTACAGAAGAGTATACAGCAAAATTTATAAGTAAACTCTAATTTTGAGTGTACTGAGTGACCTTAGATATGTGATATATCTCAGTTCATTGTCATTGTTTCAGGGCACCACTGGCAAAGCTCACATGGACTGATGACTCTGCTGCTAATGCAGGTAAATATATATTACTGTTTTAGAAAGGGGGTTCGACACAGGTACATACTACCCTCATAAAATTAAAAATATGAAAAGCAGAGAAAGAAAGAAAGGAAGAAGGGATTTTATCTAAAAATCTGACCAACCCATTCCTGATTAGTTGTGGTATATATCTGGACTACTTAAACCATACATAATGCTTCAGGAGAAAAAAAAAAAAAGAGAGTGGGTAGTATGACATCTATGCATTTACTGATCTCAGAATAAGACACAGCAAGCTTTATGGGATTCCTGGAAACAACATTCACCAAAGGTAATTAAGAATAAAGATGTCCTTGCTGGTTCAGATAGCCCATAGTAGCATATTACCTGGTGTTAGGGGAGGGAAGAAGAAGGGAGCACCTCTGTTTGCTCATCATCTTCATATTTTTCTCCAGGCCATGTGTTAGGTGTTACTGGCAGCTACTGGGCCAAGTGGACCTTTAACCTGACCCGTTACAGCCACTCCTATGTTCCTATGTCTTCAGAAGCCTATAAGAAGGAGAAGATACCAGAAGCCAGGAAGGTGCTTATTAATATTTATAATTAAAGAGCTTGAGAAAAGGGATGTAAAGAAGTGATACAAACCTCAAAAGTATCAAGGTAGAGCCCTGGATGATGATGCACTATTCCATTGCAAAGAAATAACACTTAGTAGGAAGAAAAGGAGGGATTTCTGTATAGCAAAAATTAGAGCCTTTACTCAATCTCTCATGCAACATCAGAAGAAGAGGAAAGAAGGAGAAAAAAGTCTGCACTAGAAAACAAAAAAGAAAGGGGAAAAAAGAAAAAAAAATTAAGTTAGGACTGAAATACCTTCAAAGAGAATATAAATGACTGATTTGTGGCCTAATGTTAACAAGGTATTTAATTGTTTTCTCTCTTTTATAACTTCATCCCAATGCTGAATAAGTTGGGGGGGGGGGGGGGGGGGGGGGTGTTGTTGTTTTTTTGTATTCACTGAATTTACTGTAAAATAAAAGTATACTTAAGCAAAAGTATATTTAAGTAAAACTGGCTCCTTGAATGATGATCTAGAGATTCAGCATTTATCTTCTACTGGTGTGACCAGTAAAATCAAACACACTGAGATGCTCTAGTGTGTTTGATTCCTGACTAATTGGACTAATTTCTACTTATGATTCTGTATCAGAGTTAGGGCCATGAAATCCTGAAAGGGACAAAAAAAAAAAAAAGTTTTATTGGTACAAATGATAACTACATAATTTCCATAGAATTAACCAAACAAATTTTGAAGGACAAATCAGAGTGCAGTATTCATAGTGGAAAATACTTCAGAGAGGGTGAGAAGGGAAAACAAGCAATGGGATACTGATGTCCAAGAATGTCACAACTATGTTTATTGCTTTTTCCTTTTTTCACTTACTTCACTTCTGCAAGTTAGACTTCAAAATTTAGTTTAAAGGCTTATTTACTTCTTTTTACCACTGATTACTCTGACTTCATTGTTCCTAATTTTCTCCTTGGTTCATAAATTGAAGATTAATAAAATTCTGTGCCTGTTAAGCATTTGTTGTTGACCATATTGCCATCCACTTAATTGTAGAGAAATGTAAAGAGACAGGTGTACCAGAAGCTTTTATTAAGGTATCAAAAAGCAGCAAGCTATCTACACAAGCCAATTAAATGGCACTGCATGTCTCCAAAGTAGAAAGCACACAGTGTTACACATAAGTTGATATTTTATTCAGCAAATAAATCAACCCTTACACAACACACTCCATAAAACTAATCAAGTACATTATACTCCATATGGATTAGCAGTGCCTACACCCCAGGTATATTAAAAAGCATGTGGAAAGCTGCTTTAGCACTCTATAAGCTAACACTGAAAGATGTTCCTTGGTATTTCACAATCCAATAAACCGTGTGTGCACGAGTAATCCGTCACTCATTGAAACTACAATATGTGTAATGTATTCAAGCACTTCTTACTTTCCAGGCCTCCCTTGACCATGGATTCTTGTGATTTCACAGAACACTTTCCATCTGTACTAATTGGAAAAGAAGTCCATGAATGTTTAAGAAACTCTGGTGGATCAAATACTTCAACTTTATAGAACATTGAAGAACACACATATATTCCATTTCTCATAGAGAGCTGACAAAAAATAGTTTCTATTACACAGGATATAATTTTCAATTCAGTTTTTGCCCATGAAGTATTATTTTATATCCAGAATCTTGCTTATGAATGTAAGCTAAAGCCAAATGGCTTTCAGGTTCCCAAATGCACAGGTTCCAGAGAGTCATCAGGAGTTCAGGCTGAGTCCTGCCCTGTTGTGGGCTTGGGAAAGGTATTGAAACACGAGGTGCTTTGAACAATATATATTGGATATAAAAAACCCATTTCCTTTATTGGACTGTTGCATTCAAGTATTTTGTCCTGTCTTATTATAATGAAAGTTATTTTGGATGCAACTCCAAATTCAGCTGTCAAAATAAGAACTCCACCATCACTCTGCAGCTGGAGAGATGAAAAAACAGTTCTCAATGGGGTCTTTTATATATTCATATTCTATATTATACAAAGAAAGGAAGGAGTTTTTCATATAAAGAGGAAAAGAAATGGTTACAGTACAACTTTGAAAAGAAAAAAGGACGAAGCAGAACATGTGCCCATCAACTCCCAGGACATTGTGATGATGTGATATGTATTGTCAGCATTTTTTACATTATCATAAAATAATAAAAAAAAAATGGGTCTACAGCCCCTTCAAATGAAGGAAGATAGATAAGGCAGGCTGGTGCAGACAAATTAGGGTTAACACAATGGCTCTAGCCCAGCTTGGAAATTTCACTTCCTGAAGGACAAAATTGTCAGGATTCTTAGAGCACCAAGGACCCTGACTGTCCTACCCTGCCCTCTCATCACCACCTCTCACCACTTCAGCCCTGTCCTTGCCTGTGTGGAATGTCGGTCCCCAGCTCCTCCCAGCCCTGTCCTGCCTGGCTGCCCCCCCCAAGCCCATCTTCATCCCCAGGGAGATGGCTGATACCTGAGGCTGTGGCTGCCTCTGGCACCCTCCTGGCTGCCCTGCTCTTGGCTGGGGCAGTGGAGCAAATCCTGGCTGCCAGGTCCTGCCATTATGGGGAGACCCTGACCCTCCCAGGGAGCCCCCAGCCCTCAAGGAATCACTGTTGCTCTCTTCTCCCTGTCAAAAACACCATTCCTAGCATATGTGCACAATGACAGGTAAAAATTCTCAGCAGACCTTGACAGTCCTCCAGTACTGCCAGGAAAAGCTAATTTATCAATGTCAGAATTATTATCACATGTTTGTGACAATGAGAGGTTGCCAGTTTCCACAGGAGTGTAGCTTCTTCAATCGGGTGTGCTGGCATCCCACGTACATTGGAGGCATGAGGATCAAGGAAACCAAGACTGCATGGAAGTATCAGCTCATGCAGAAATTCTGGAGGACTGCTTGTCATTACAAATTTGGGAAATAATATGATTGTATATTAATTATTCTGTTTCAGAAACCCTGGAGGTTTTGTCATATAAATTTGTTTGACATACTTCTTTTGCATGCACTATATCCTTTGATATTGCAATGACCAGAGGGCCTTCTTTCGCAAAGGTCCACAGACCTCTTCCTGCTCCCTTAGCAGCAATGTTGTAGTTCAATGTATCTGACTACTTCCATAAACACAAAAGTGAGCCAAAACATGGGCTAGATAAGCCTCCTGCACTGGCAGGAGCTGAATATTAAATCTGAGAATCTTTGCTAAGTGCTCTCTGTTTTGTGTGACACTAAGGAGGCCAATTTGCCTCCCTATATCCTAGCTTCAGGGCTTGAATACCAATAAGGTCAGTGCAGGCACAGGTCAGCCACACTTGGAAGGTCTAACAGGCAATTTTCCTGCTGTGATTTGATGGGCTGAACTCCAGAGCTAAAAGCTCCTTAATGGTACAGAAAATTACTGCCCTCGCCAACATTTCTCCAGTCAGATTGCTGCCTTTTACAGAACATCCTGCTGCAATGCCAAGTACTTGCCAAATACCCCAGCAGTGGAAACAAAAGAGCTTAAGGATAGCATTTCAGATACTGCCTCTCTGTTTTTCCAAGACTTAGATCTTCCATGTTTTTTGCACAGAAAACTATCTGGAAGACAACAGAATCTTCCCAGAGCCAGAAGCAGGTAAAGTCAATGTAACAGTCAATAAAAGACTTATGCGCTTGCATTTTCTTATTGGCTTCCCCTATGCTTTGTTTTCTCCTATTTTTCTAAGTAATACACTTGTAGCATCACCTGACTGAAGCAGGTGATCCATTAATAGCTGTAGTCATTTATTTAAATGCAATGCCAAGAGGATGCAGAGCACACACAGCAGCAGAAGATCACTAGGCTGGCAGCTTTCGTAAATCATTCTGTCTAGAGTAATAAACGGGATTTGTTTCTTCCAGCCTTTAAAGATCACAGCTTTTGACTTCACACAGAAAAAAAAGTTGGTCCTTCAGTTTGTGAATAACTACCATCCTTTCACAGAGAGCTGCCAGAACCCACTGGAACATGGAGTTTTACAGCAGGATTTACTTGTGCACTTCCCCAATCACAGGAACGCTAGAAAAGAGCTGCCGGGATGAAAGCTATGAATACAGAAGTAGCAGATGTGAAGAAAATAGCATGTAAATGTATGATGGGTCAAGATGTAAGAACATGCTGCAAGCAATGAAAAGATGCTGTAGGAGAAGAGAAATAGTTTACCCTCTGCATATATTACAGACACTGGGGTGAATTAATCATTCTGTGAGAGAAGTGATGCTTAGGGAAACTTGCTTGGCTCTGAAATTTGGATTCCATTTTGGCACAGAAGTTTGATATGAATATTTGGAAGGTAATTTATATGGACAAGATTGAATGACTTTCACTTAAAAAAAAAAGTAAAAAAAAATGAAACACCTGCTAGATACAGGTTTTACTATCCAAAAATATGAACAGGAATCAAAAGAATACAAAACTGCTTTTCAGGTGGTAGCTAGTTTGGATACCTCACATGTAACTTGATAAACAAGCAATGGTCATGCTACTTTAGTCACTGAAGGATAATTAACTTTGCTAAAGTGTGTGTGCTTCTGGGTTAATGATGTATTCAACATCATAGCTAAAGACAGCTCTTGCCCAGCTGCTTGGTGTTCAAAACACTCGAATGGCTGAACATGCTCAGTGTAATCTATTTCTAGTAGTTTGCAGTCTGAGCTGAACACCACAAATGCTGAGCTTTCTTAAACTGCTCAGCCTCCTGGATGAAAAATTTCTGTCCTCTTTACTCTCTGTGTCATCTCTTCCCCATCTTTAAAAAAGGGACAAATTTTTGCAGCTGGAAATAAAAGTCTCTGTTCTATTTTATTATTAACAGAAATTAACAGCACTCCTCAAGAAGAGAAGTGAAATGCTTCTTGAAGCTACAGAGTCTATATTTTATTTTTCTATGACTTGTCAGTACACTCTTTCTTATACTGATACATAAAGCTGCTTTAAAAGTTGAAAATTTAAGTGTTGCTTTTGCATAGCCAATCCAACACCCTTTTCAGGCTAAAATGACAATGCCATTAATAAATGGTTTGCAGCTCAGTGCTAATGCTTAACATGACATCTTTGTAGTTTTTATTAACCCTCTGAAGACTGTATGTAAAAATAATTGGTTTTGCCAGTAAAAAAGAAAAGAATATCCTCTAAGCTGCATATTTATATATTTTAACTTCTCAAGTTAGAAGTCTATCAGAACATGTTTTTTTCTTAGAGCACAAAACAGAGTAATACAAAAAATGTATAGGAATTAGATACAAATAGCATATAATTTATTTATGCCTGAATTATTGAATACAAAGACCAGCCAAATGGCAACATAGAACAAAGAAAGATTCCAAAAAGTATGCCTTTGTAGAAATGAAATTTTGAATGGTGAAACAAGGAATGTGATTGAAACTAAAAGTGGACAAATAGTGGCCATTACTCCATTGATCTACCACTTATATTCTCCCCTTACCTGGAGGTTGCACTTACTAAATTCACTGAGAAAACCATCCTGAGCTTGATGTCTGACATTTGCACAGTTGCAGAGTATTTGAAAGTCAATTATCAATGTAACTTCCGTTTGGTCTTGATGAACAAGGCATGTTAACCTCTAAACAGCGTCTTGTGCAAAATGGTATCTGCTTGGTGGAAAACTGCGGTTGTTAAATGCCTTTTCTACTACACAGACCTTGATCTCAAATACTGCGTGCAATGTATCTTCTGCCATCAACAGTTTTCCTGCAATATCACCATCAATTTAATTGGATATTTCCAAATTTGCAACAGTGTGAGTTTGCAATAGTGTGAAATTCAATTAGAAGTGAGCTGGAACTTAATCATTAAATTAATGATATTTACTGAAAATTTATTAATTACCCTTGAGCTGATGTGCTACTAAGACCTTTCTTGTTTAATCCCATCCAAATCTGCAGCTTTTATTAAATTGCCACCTGCACAGTTATGAAACATCAAGGAGAGGTTTCTGTAGTACCGATGGATTGAATGGATTGCAGCATGATTTTCACATGTCCATCAGCCATGACAAGAATACAAGTAAAAGGCTTGTAGAATCCAGACCAATAATCCAGGGGAAACTGTTGAGGAAACAGACAAAATATCAATGTATGATGGATCATACGGAGAAAACATGCTGTTTTCAAGGAAACAAAACAAAGTAAGGTTCTCTGGGGCAAAAACAATAAACCGAACAAAACTACCACCACCAACAAAGAAAACCCACTGCTATTATTTCTTAAAATTACACAGGCACAAGGATAGTTTAAATATGGGAGGCAGAGCACGATCAAAGGTTTGTTTAAAATCTACTGGATGAGATGTTATACAGCAAAAGGAGATCAAGCTTGGAATTTGAAAGCAAAAGACAACTAAGAAAGGGAAAAAACACTTAGACAATTTAAAAAAAATCTTTTAGTAGCTGCACTGTGTTAAACAATCATCAGCAGTCCATGTTTTTGAGCTAAATCTTAAAGAGGAGTTAAGCAGAAAGTCTTACTAAGTTATCTGCCCAGAACTTTCACATCTGACTTACTTATTGCAGAGAAACATAGTGATTAACCAGCATTAGGAGTTACACTGGAAATGCTGTAGCTTATAGAAATATATATTTTTAGAAGCTTATGAGTGTAACAGCCCAGGTAAAGTGGAACACTCTTGTATATATTTGTTTATACTAAGCTCATAACGTAAAATTAGTTGCATTCAGATTAAGATTTTTTTACTCGCAAAACCATTTTTGTAATAATCTAATTTTATATTACCTTTATATGAATCATTTTTCTATTTTATTCATATTATGAAATAATTGCACTTATATTTATTATAAATATGTTTATTTTATAAATTATATATAAACATATAATGTATAAATATTATGCATATTTATATTTTTATATAATGTATATTGATATTTATTTATGTAAACCCTATTTATTTTACATTTATATTTGTGGAATAAGGAATTTGTTTTCCAATCCAGGTTAATGGTTTTTTCAACTTGTACAGCATACAAATCCATACACCTATATGTTAACACTAGCAGTTACTCTATACTTATGAGTTGCTAGTGTTCATGCTGTCTCAGACTTGCTGTTTACTGTAGTTTCTTATTTATAGAAGAGAATTTATTCTTTTTTTTTTCATTGTCAAACATATTTGTGTTTGAAATACAGAACCAAAAAGAAAGGAGGAACAATTAATATAACTTTCTACAACCCCTGATCTTTTCAAGTAGTGTTAAATAAATTATGATATACTCCAAGATTTAAAGCCCAGCAAGAATCCAAAGCCTTCCACAGCCCTTGTAATGGTGCAGTTTAAAGGCAAACATCTCTGTCTCCATAGGCAACACTTTTGAAGCTTCTCATCTCAAAGAGAATTTAGCCTTTTACTTGAAAAGGCAAGTTTTATTAAAATAGATCAAGCTGAAGTAAAATCAGAGCTTTACAAACTGGCCTCTTGTAAGTGGGCACGTGTCTGTGTGTATGGTTATTCTTGAGCAAATGGAAATTTAAAAAAAATAGTTTTATAAAAGGCAACCATTATATTTGAAGCATATAAGCAAAAATCCTGTGACAAATGTTGTGAAGGTGTCCTGCAGGTTTTCTCTTATTGGGTAAATCTCTGACTGCTGCATACACCATCTGAATGTATCCACACATAAGCATTCAAAAAATGTGAGGTTCTTGACACCTGGGGACATGGCTTAGTGGTAACATGGCAGTGCTTGGGGTAAGAGTTGGACTTGATCTTGAAAGTTCTTAATGATTCCACGGTTCTGACTCCATATCTGTCATTTAAAGGGAAGTTTTCTCCATTGCAGTTTGTAATGTGTAGTTGTAGTTACAATTCAGAACTGCCGCTGGTTTCAGAGAACAAGCTTATCAGGTAACAAAGATCTAAATATGTCAGGTATTTTAAATGGATCATACTCTGAAGGAAAGCTAAACATGTAACTTTTGCTTCTAGGAATTGTGCCTTAACATCAGACTTTACTTGGCTGGGGTCAGCTTTAGAAAATTATTGTGTTTTCCAGAGGAAACTTTCAACTTTTCACAAAAAAAGAAGTAAACAGTAACTGGTTTGATGGTAGTATGTCAGCCTTAGTCAGTTTTCTACACAATTGTAGAAATGGGTAAGCTTGGCTGGCACCTCTGGAGTCTAACCACCTTTTTCAAGCAGAGTCACCCACAGAAATTTGTCCAGGGTTGTATCTGATAAGGTTTTAAATTTCTCCATGTTTAGAGACTATACAACCTCTCTGCAAAAACATATTATAAAACTAAAAAAATGTTTTTCTCATATTTAAATGGAATTCCCTATTTGTCAGTTTGTGCCCACTACCTCTTGTTTCACCATCGGGCACCACTGAGAAGAATCTGGCTCCATCTCTTTTCCTTCTCCTATAAAGAACTTGAAAACGTTTATAAGATCACTCATTTATAAGAGCTTTCTCTGCAGCTGAATAGTCCCAGCTCTCTTGGCCTCTCCACATATGTCAAAGATGCTCCAAGCTCTTAATCATCTCCATGTCCTTTGAGTGGACTCTTTCTGGTGTGAATCTGTCTCTTTTGTACTGAGAAGCCCAGATCTGGACGCAGCACTTCAAATTTTTCTCACCAAGGCTGAGCAGAGAGTGAGAATAATCTCCCAGTGATCCATAAAGTTGTCACCGAGGGTTTTTAAGAATCTTCTCTGCCAGGTTGCACCTGCTGCATGATGCTCCCATGATCTTTGAGGTTCCTTCCAGCCAAAACAATTCTATAGCTCCTTTATGAAGTACAGTAAATGCAACCATACTTAAAGTATTGAACTATTGCTTGTTCAATTTCTAAACCCATGCCATCAGGCATTTATATAAATATATATGATTTAGGCAGATTCTTCTTTCTTATTTTGTTTTAATTCACAAAACACCTTGGAAGTACTGATGAAAAAAAATAAACTGAATAACAAATAGAAAATAAATTAAGAGCAGACTCATAGATGATTGAAAGTCTAATAATGTAAAGGAGATTAAACATTGAAAATATTGAATAGTGAGTAAAATTGAATATAAGTAAAATCAGAGTTCAGTATATCATCTTTACTATATACCTAAGTGAATTTAGATTTTTATCTGAATTTTATGTGTAAGAGAGAACATAGGGAATTACTGCAGAAATCACCCACTTCCAGAGCAGCTGCAGATTCCTTCTTGCATTATTTATTAATCCCCAAAAATGTTTTGGGTTTTTTTTATTTTTTTTTTATTTCAGTGATTCTTTTCTCCACAAGCTACAGAAGTCAGAAAAATAAATTCAATGTCTTCTTCTCCATGGGAGTGACATCACTTGCTGAGTAAGATTTCCTGAGACTAGAAAAATTGTAAAGAAGGTTTGTCTCAATAATCTCTTTAACTTAGGTGGAACAGAGTTGAAACAGTTTCAAGAGAGCCATAAGCATTTTTATTATCATACAAAATGGAAAACTGGAATTGTCAGTGGGGAAAATGAGAGCAATATTATGCACAGGAGTCAGTTTTTAAGCAAAGACAATTACTTGCAAAGTCACTAATTCGGTCTATGAGTTTTCTTTCAATCCCAGTTTAGGCAACCCTTTGCCTTTCATGTACACTGGATGAAAATTCCCTTTCTGCAATCCAGTGACTCTAAGAACAATTATTTTGTGAATACTCTTCTTTATAATTTCCAATATGTCTTTTTCTTTATGTCACTTGTACGAGGATTTATGGAACAGGAGGTTATAGGAGAAGCATTTCTCCTTTCTCTGGATATTTTCCTCTGTTGAAGAGTCTATACCTGAGGAGTTGAAGATTAATTCTTCTTTCTTAGTGTAGAATATAGAGTCAGAGGGACAGATCTTTTGTGTTTGTGACAGTGTAAAACATCACATGGGTTATGTGTGGCAACAAAGGAATGGAGCTTATAATTTCCACCTGTTCCCCCAAGTTTTATGTTCTTACATGACCACTACATGATTACTGGCATACAGTTCCTCACTGAGAACTTCTCAAGTGAATCTTTTAAGGACAGAATGAACTTCCTGAATTTCTCTGGGTGTAGTGTATCAAAGCCCAGTCAGTCTTTTTTTGATACAGCTGAAAAACCCCAGGATTCCAATTTTTTAAATGGTATACACTTATCTCCATTTTGGTCCTTGATCCATTTTCTGTGACAGCGGAGACTTACCATGAAATTCTGCAAAGAAAACACCCTAATTCCACAAAGAATCTAAGCATGTAAAACACAAACAACATTTTGTATATACCTGTCACCCCGGCAAGTTCCATTCAGCTCGTCAACATTCTGTTTTCACCAAATGCCTCTTCATAACTTAATCCACTGCATTCTTACTGACACTTAGAGCAATATCCTTAACATCCTTTTTTAATTCCAAATCTGAGTTTTTAGAGCAATGAATTATGGCATAGAAGGGGGACTTGGACATTTTTGCCTCGCCCATGTTGGTGGACAAGTCTCTTTGAACCGTCTTGCATTTGACAGTTGGTCACATTCCCCTTTAAAATGTTCACCCTCATTCAATTTTGAAAATCAAGCATTTTAACACAAAGCAACTTTGAAGTGTTTATAAAGGAAATTAAACTGGGGAGGGGGAAGCACACAAGAGTCAGCTTCAGAAATTATTATGTTTCAGCTTGGGGTACTGATGCTGTGAAGACCTAGCACAGCTTTCTCTGTGAGTGTGTCAGGTTTATGATATGTGAAATTCACTGCTTAACTACTAAACTGATGGATAATAATGTACTGATACTGATTGCCTAATAGATATAAGAATGATTTATTTTCTAACTGGAGTGCAATATTTTTAGTGTGTATCTCTACAGGTCCTAGTACAGTGAATAACAACTGTGATTGAAATCACAATTTTAATACTACTAATAATGATGCAGATACATTTAATGGACTGTCAAATGTGCATGAGCCTCTCATTTCTGTGGGATGTTATTAATACCTACACCTGAAAAGTTTTAATGGTATATTAAACCTGAAGACCTGTTTCACTCTTAAACACAGATCTAAAAATCCTAAGTATAGTTTTAATAATGGGTTTCATAAAATATAACTTAAGTTTTATAAAGTGATTTCATTCTGGGTTCACTACCAATAGATAACTAACAGAGAGAATACAGAGAATGTTGGAGTACTCCACTCTAGCACCTCACAAAATAAATCCTTGGCAATTGAATCTCAAGAAAAAGAGGAGATTGTTGATAGGTTCAAAGGGGATGATTTTGACCTTATGAGAAATAGACCCATAATTTATGAAATAGATGGAAACTCTTTACTGCAAAATGTAGTATGGATGAATGACTAGATGTAACCCATTTGCAGTCTTGCACCTTTGTACCTCTATGGAATACATTTCTGACACCACAAATTTCTGTGAAAGTGGAGTAGCCACACTCAGACTGTGTTTTATCACTGCATTTGCAGCCATGTGAAGCAGTTTTTTACTAGTAAATAAGAAAATACGTGGATTTTTAAGAATCATATGTTAAGTTGAGCAGGCCTTTAAGTGATTCATTTCAAAATTGTTGTTTACTTTTTGGACATTCCTTTGTTTTTCCAAATGGTTTTGAGGCTTGGGGGTTTACTTATTTGTTTGTTTGGGTTTTTATTTTTGTGGATTTTTGTTTGCTTGTTTGTTCATTTTTCTGTTTTGGTTTGGTTTTGTTTTAATTTGTATTAAAAAGTAGGTTCTTGGTAAAAAAACCCTTCAAGATTTTCTGAAAAACAATTCAGATTTTCAATAAACATCCTTATGTTTGTGATGAGAATTTTAGCTTTTGTTAAAAGTTTTCTATTGAAAAAGAAAAGAAAATACACAGAAATCATAAAAACATCTGAAAGTGGAAATAGAAAATGTACAATAATTTTTTGATTACAACAGCAAAAATACTCAATATAAATGTTTCTGAAAACAAATGTAGTTAAAATCATACCATAGCTAAAATGACTCACTATGTTGTAATTCTCAGATACTTTTTGAAATTCTTGGGAAAACTTAGCTCTGTGACCTCTTTGTCTTCTGCAATTGTGTGACACCACTCAGTCCTCATCAGGGACACACTTCTTTCTGGGACATTTTATTTGCATTCTTCTAGTCTTTACACAGACTCCAGCCCCTCAACGTCTCTCTTGCAGTGAGGGGTCAGAACTGAACACAGGATTTGAGGTGTGGCCTCAGCAGTGCCCAGTACAGGGGGACGGTCACTGCCCTGCTCCTGCTGCCACACCAGGGCTGATACAGGCCAAGATGCCAGTGGCCTTCCATTCTGGCTCATATTCAGCCCCCATCAAACAACAGCTCCAGGTCCTTTTCCACTGGGCAGCTTTCCAGCCACTCTACAGTCCATAGCATTGCACTGGGCTGTTGGGACTGAAGAGGTGAACCCAACACTGTACTTTGTTGAACATCACACAGCTGGCCTCAGTCCATTGATCCAGCCTCTTCAGCTCTCTCTGCAGGACCTTCCTTCCCTCCAACAGATCAATGCACCTTCCCAGTTTGGTGCTGTCTGCAAACCCTCTGAAGGGGCACTCAATCCCCTTGTGCAAATTAAAAGATATTAAACAGGATTGGCCCAATACTGATCCTGGGGAATATCACTATATATTCTATAACAAGGGAAGCTGTGCCCTACCTAGCCTTATAGGTTACCATTTTTTTTTCTGTCTGAGGAAGTAAAAAATGTTCCTCTCCTTTCCTTTCAGCACCTACCATCCAGCAATATTGGACCAGAGAGATTAAACTGGAGGTCAACTAATTTCAGGTTTTCACATGTGTATTTACGCAAGTAATGCCACAGTCCAGACCTGTTCCTTCTTTTACAAAGCAGACTAGCAGAACTGATAGAAGAGCTGCCTTAAAAAGCTGCAGCATGTTAGTCTGAGGGCTTTTTGGTTTGGCTTGGATTGGTTTTGAGGTTTTTTGGGCTTTTTTTAAAGTACGAGTCTTTACATGGCATAGAGGTATTGTGCCAAACATGGACAATAATCTACCTCTGTCAACATACCCATATTATAATACACAGGGGTGGATATGTAAGTCTACTCTATCATTTAATTCTCAACAAACTATCAACTAGGAAGAACATAAACTGGTTCAACTATAGCAAAGGAAGTGTTGAAAACTATTAGCAGAGATTTGTTTGTTTACCAAGTGAAAAGCACAGCATAATGACTCTGCCTTTAAATGTCATTTTTTATGTCTGAAAGGATAAAAATAAATTAAACCTCTTTGGCTTTTCTATTCTTTATATTAATTAAATTTTGACCATTGGGTTATTGCAGTGATTTGTTGGTCTTAGAAAGCACTGTGTTCTCATGCTAGGACTGCTGAGAAAATATCCCCTGTACACTTATAATGAACAGGCTCAAATTGCCCTGTAATGTGTCACATCATTGTTTCCCCCTTTACCAACTGAAAATGGGAACATTAATACATTGAAGGTAGGCTGAGGAGAACTACTGGCAACTCAAATGCCTTTAGATCAAACCCTTCCCCTATAATTCCTGACATCAAATATTACTGCAGCTGAGTAAAATAAAGAACTATTCTTGCTCTTATTACGTGGCTATCTAGTGGTATTGAGTTCAAGGCCCACTGCACTACCCCTGTGAGATTTACAGACTAGGAAAGAAACACATCTCCAGAAACAGTGACTGAAGCTAGATCGATTCAAGCGGGAAATGAGACATTTATTTTTAATCAAAAGCTATCAGAGAAGCTAGACTCCATATCTTATAGTCTTCCAAGAAAGCTCGAACCATTTTTTTGTAAGAGGCTACTATTTACTCAAATTTCAATTATTAAACTAAATTCAAGAATAATTAATGAATTTTTTTTGCATACAAAAAATATCAGATATGCTGAAATATTTGAGCTTCTGACTTAAAATCTCTGAATGGGAATTTCACTGTGTGGATCGTGGATGACAGGGTGAGATTATCATTCCTATTTTACAGATTAGGAAAATAGACTAAGGAGGCAATTCATTACAGATTTATATTTTAGTCCAAGAAACATTTTTTTTTTCTACTTGGCATTATTTCAGTTCACCTTTTAAAAATACACATATAAAGAGAGAATTTGGGTGTATAGAAGTCTCTTGCACGCATCCTTGTACAGTTATTTTATCTCTCTGGTATTTAAACATGACACCTGACATGTAATGTGTAAGAAAGGATGTTGAACCACCAACTCTGTGATTTAACCCTTGCTATTTTTCTTCCCAGATATCTTGAGATTGGTGCTTGCTGTCACATCATTACTGTCTGACTTCTCCTTCCTGAAGCAATAGAATCCCATTTGTTTATGGATTTCACCTGCACTGTAGTCAGCAGGCTCCCTGTACTCATTCCTTTTTTAGACAAATTACTGTCAGCATTCCTCCTGAAAAAGAAGCATAATATTCATGTATAATTGTTCCTGCTGTGTTGAAGATATGTGTGCAACATTTGTTGGAAGGTTCAGCTTAGGAATTTAGCAACCACATGTGTAAATTCTGGCCTAATCCCCACAGTCCCTGCCAATACAGCAACTACAAGTCAGCATTTGCAGGCGTACAGCTGTCCAGCAGATAAGATGATACCCTCTGGGTAGCTATTGCCACTAGGGATATTGCAAGCCAAAATCAGCGTTTCCTTATAGGCCAGGAAGCTGAAGTTTAAGACTCATGCATGCATTTTTCTTCCCCTGTAGTTTTTAAATTAATACAAAGACCCAAGGCAGTCCTATTGTTCCTGCTACCATACTCTCTGCTGCTTCTCTGAATCATTTAGTATTTGGCTACCCCTACTCCCTGCAGGCATAAAACTGATCTACATTGACCTTAATTGGCTTAGAAAGTCTGCCAGGATCACAGCACAATATCACCTACCTATTTGCTTACACTGTGTTATTATATTAGATTGTAGCACAGTGCAAAAACTAATCAAGTGTATAAGAATAAGAATTTTCTTGTCAGGTAATGTAAAAAAGAAGCCAAAAAAAAAAAAAAAAAAAAAGAGCAGCAATGCTAAATCTAATTTAAGAAAAAGTCCCAGACGGATCCTGATTGACCTAATTAACTGAGGACCTAAATTGGGAGCCTGATTGCTGCAGGCACTGGCTGTTGTCAGAGGACAAAGACAAGCCTCTATAGCGGGTTGAGACTGTCTTAATTCTGAATTGTTATCTCCACCTCTGTGGAGGTGCCTTTCTTTCTCCTTAGCTGTTAAGTATGCTTCCATTTCCAACTAAAATGCCTCTGTTAGGTACATAAACATAGGTGAGACGAACCAGGGCTTAGACAGTAGTGAAAAATTGAGTGAAAGTAATTGTGTAAAGAACATGAACAACAGCAGTATGACAGGATTCTGTTTCACGTGTAGATGAACCTGAAGTTTTTGTTGACGCCTATCGAAGACAAGAATTCCACTGACCACTTCACTGTGTCCTCACAGAGCTTGATGTAACTATTCATGCATCTGACTTTCAGGTATTTCAGCAAAATTGAGTCTTCAGTTAGACAGATATTTTTGAACAATTTGGTTTTCCTTTTTTAATCAGAGAATGTGAAAGAATGAGATGTTAAATGTTAATGACTCAAGTAATCGGCCATTTGCCAAAACAGCAGGGTACTTTGCTGAGTCCAGGTTTGCACCTCCCGTGACTGAAATGGATGAGGAGAATTCTCGTCTGTGTGGTGATGAAACCTCTGATCTGTGTAAGAACAGCCCTGGTGGAGAAGGGGTGCTATCCCATCATGGAAGATGACCATGATAAACTGAACTTTACTTTGCAACAAGCTGGGTTTTGAGCCAGACAAGAGAAAAGGACAAGAAGAACTACTAAGGTGAGGTAATGTTTTTCATTATGCCAATATCTTCCAAATGAGGCTCGTGCAAAATTCCTCCCTGGAGGAAGTATCAGGATATTCACATGTAGGCCTGAAGGTGTTTATCCCTTCTGATGGGGCATAACTGGTTCCACTACACAGGCATAAGAGGCAGCTGTTGTATCTTAGAAGGAATCATAAACTACCAAAGACCCCTCAAGTGACCCCAGAGAAACTTCTGGGGCCTTCCACCAGAGGACTCTGTATGATCCGCAGTGTTACATCAGACAGTGTAAAACTCCACTGCCATGGGAGGTGTCTGGGTGTTCCCACCTGAACCTGAACGTGTGTAACCCATCAAACTTTGTATTTTGTGGTCTTCCTCCATCCCCAGTGGCATCACCTCGACCAACAGACATTGAAATTGCAATAATCAAGCCTTGTCACTGCATCCCCTGATGGTGATATCTTTCCACGATGTTCTCTTATCCTTTCTTTTTCCTTATTTCTTTTCCTTATTTTCCTAATATTTTATAATTTTATATTGTTATATTTCTGTAGTTAATAATCAAAATGGCTACGTAGCTCCTTTCAATTGCAACTAAATTGTTCTAAAATTAACCTGCCATACAGATGATATAGATATAGCAATAAAAAGCTCCAGTCATTCAGTGTAATTTCATTTCAATCTGCCCCAATGGATCTATTAAAAAGAACCTGAGTTACCCCACTTCAGGGGTAGGTCATAACAGAGAATGTACATCCATGTACATCTGTTAGAACTGAAAATGCTGGGCTAGAGGGGTTTTTTTGTTATATGGTTCACTTCCCTGGTTAGCCACACTGGGAAAACACAGACAGGAATAGGTTTGAAATTTTCACTACTATGTAGGTTTTCAGGCCTCAGAATTGTGTGTGAGGCAGAAACATCAGCATAAGTGTTTGCTTTGGTTTAGGAAATCAAACAGGATTTGAACCAGAGGCCACATCACACACCAGAAACTCAGATGTTAACAGTGGCTAACCCATGCAGAGACAATCTTCCACAGAGTATTAATCAAGGCACAGATTGATAAAGAAGCCAACTGAAGGTCGTACTTCATTTGACACCCTCCACTCCCCGCCCCCATTTGGGGTCAAATAGGAATCCTATTAAATAAGAAGGAAAGACATTAGGTTCAAAGAAAAGAGTAAAATTTCTAGGTGAGTGGGAAGACTGAAGCTATTTGAAGGGCAGATATCTGTCACATAATATTGATTTTTCCAGTGGTTGCTCTACTAAACTGGCTTCCATACACTGTGCTCTCATATTAAATTCATAAATGAAATAATTGGGCTAAGGTGGCTTATGATCCAAAGATGTGTTGCTTATGCTCCTGCCTGTAAAAACTGCCTTCACTTAATTACAGACTTATGTTACTTTAACACTTTGATTTAAAGTTGTTCAAACACTTTGAGGACTGGTTTCACTTAACTGAAAATTACTTTTCTCCTCTAGAAGTTCAAATGGTATAAGTGACAGCAGCTTAAAATGGCTGGAAATTGTTTCCTTGGAAAGTGTATTTTCCTGATCCCTCAACTAACTAGAGAGAAGTTGAAGTGACTTTTGTAAGCTACTATGCTGAGAGCTGTTTTATGAGCTAACAACACATTGTGGGGAGAAAGCCTTTTTTTTTGAAACCAATGCTGGGATAAGATCCAAGAGAGCTTTAGCTCACATTCCTTCTCTGTGGTAGAAAACCCAGAACCATGGGGTAAACCAGAAGTAGGGTGACTTTGAAAGCCGCTACATAGGAATTCTGACAGGTTATTCTCAGAGTCTTCCTTAACCACAGGGAGAACCTCATCACTGTGCTGGGTGCAAGGTGATTCTGGACCTCTGCTCACTAAATGGGCAGCTGCTTAGAAGCAGCCACCTCAGTACATGTGATATGAGGAATGTGTCTGCATAGCTGCTGTAATCACTCAAAGTTTCATAGTAGATTCCTCTGATATCTCACACTACAGTTTCCTTTTTTTGAGGTTTGTATTTGCTGGTAAAGTGAGGAAATCTTTATTTTATTTATTTTTTTTTTTTTTGAGAAGATTTTGGCTGCCATTACCTATAGACATCACTTGCTTTCATTCCATTACAGGGAAACAAATCTTTTTCTACAGTTTGCATGTGGTTTGTCAAGTCTATTTATCTGTCAGCTAAGAGCAGCTTCAAGAGCACACTCAAGAGCAGAAGAATATTCCGAGACTGTGTGATCAGACACAGCCCAATGATGCTCATTTAGCAAATGAGGCAAAAAATAAAAGAACCCCAACAACTTCAACCAACTAAAACTCACAAAAACCCAAAAAACTTCCGACCTACAGAATTTCAACACTCCATGGTTTCCAGAACTGAAATATTTGACTTCACAACTTGGAAGTTCTTTTACTGTGTTCATGTGTGTGTGGTAGGAAGGATGTTACATAAATATAGATTATTCTATAAGCACACTGAATACAGTAAAACAAATGCAAGTTTATGCAAAACTATCTTTAACAGAACGCTTTTGCAGTTCACACAAAACATAAAACCCTATATTTGGACACAAAGCATCTTCTGCTGTAAGTTACACTGTAATTTAGGAAGAACATAATTTTGTGATTTAGAATTGGGAAATCTATTATAGCCTCAAGTACTGAATCTCAAAAATAAATATTCAGGAATGAAATGCAAGTGATTTAACACCATTGATCATGTGGTACAAAATGCAATCAGTTGGCTTTTAATAGGCAAAAATATAATTAAAGGAAATTATATACAATCTTTCTGTTTGGTACATCTATACATGCACACACATACAATAGGCAGACTGATAACTCTTTAACTTAGAGCTATCTCTAGAAAATTATGGCACAAATAACTTCTTATTTGTCACATAATGAGAAAACTTTGTGCTTATACAGTGATTTCAGTCCAAAACCCTTCAAAACTGTACCAGGTAGTGCCTCTATTTTGGTTCCTTTAGATGTCAAGGATTTTATAAGACACAGAAAGGCTCGAGGTAAGAAGCAAGCAAATGAACACCCCAAAATAATGTCAGAAGATGTGACAGAGCCAAGGAGAAACAAAGTAGTGAAGACATCATCAAGGCACAGGGAGCATCAAACATCTGTCTAGTCACATCCATCCACTGAACTTAAGAAAATCTATCCCCAAGACACAATAGTCTAACTCATTCTTAAATGGCTCTGATGGCAAAGACTCAACAAACTTCCTAGAAAGCCTTCCCTGTACTATCAATTATTTAATTATTCAATCTATTAATTATACTAGTACCAGCTTCTGGTAGCCATTTTCTAACTGGTTTTACATTGTTAATTATATTGGTTAATTTTACGGAAAATTCTCCTGATCTGATGTTCTCCATCAGGCACTGACAAAGTTCAGCTTTTCAAACTGTTTTGCACCCTCCCTGTGACAATTTCCGCCGGGCTGTGTTTCTCTGGAATTTGTGTATGACAGTGCCAAATGGGACTGTGTGAAAATGCTTACTAACGTCAAGATATATCAAATCTTTAGCTTCTCCCTTGTCCACTAGGCAATTACCCTGCCACAAGAAGAACTTGGATTGATTTGATATGACTTTTCTTTTTTTCCTTGACAAATCCATGTCAGCTATTCCCTATCACCTTGTCCGCAGGGTGCATCCAAACTAATTAACAAGCTGTTCCAGAATATTTCTGGTATTGAGGCTAAGCTGATGCACCTAGGTCCTACCACCTACTTGATTTTTAAAAATAGGTACAATGTCTGTCCTTCCTCATTCTTTAGGGAATTCACCTCTTTTTCATGTGTTTTTTAATCACTAATATCTCTTAGATTTTGTCTGCATCTTTGAATGTATAATGTGAATTAATCTAACTTACTTTAATATTGACTGGTTTAAGTCTATGACTATAATTAGCATTTCCAAACCTAGATTTAAAAACAATCTGAGTTTAGGTTTAAACATCCACTTTTTTAATTTGTACAACATCAGCAGATAGAGCACATAGTATCTTTCATAAACTGTTGAATACTCTGAACATTGTATTTAAATGACATTTAGTTTTAATTATTAAAGAAAGTGGAATCTGGAGAACTCCTTTCCTGTCAGTTTGCTCCTGCTCCCACATGTGTGTGCCAGCACAAGGCTGAGTACATATTTTACAGATAGAAATACACAAACAATGCAGAAACAAACAGGCATCCAGCCACACAAATCAACAGAGAGAGCACTGCCTTTACTGGAAGCCATAAATGCACCAGCAGCCATCTCATCACTGTGAAGAGCACTCAGGGCTGACCCTGAAGCTCCACTTCAGGTGATATGGGTTGGAGCTTGCTTGCAAACATGCAGATTGTTGTGTGCCTTCACTTTCGCAACTCATGGACACATCTGAGACCTGGCTCTGTGGCATATCCAGGAAAAATGCCTAGACACACATGCATGCCTGAAGGAGGCTGTGACCCTCTGGGAAGTCCATGTGGAGCAGATTTTCTGGCAGAACTTGTGACCCCACTGGGGACAAATGCTGGAGCTGTTTGTAAAGAACTGCAGCCCTTGGGAAGGACTCACATTGGAGAGTTTCATAGAGGGCTGTCTCTTGTGGGACCGATCAGAGAAGAAGAGTGTGAGGACTCCTTTCTCTGAGGAGGAAGGAGTGGCAGAGACAGCATGTGCTGAATTGACCACAACACCCATTCCATGTCCCCCTGTGCCACTGACAGAAAGGAAGTAAAGAAATTGGGAATGTAGCTGAAGCTGGGAAGGAGGGAGGAGTGGGGGGGAAAGTGTATTTCCTATTATCTTACTCCAATTTGAGTAGTAATAAAATAAATTAATTTCCCCAAGTCGAGTCTGTTTTGCCCATGACAGTAACTGGTGAGTGACCTCTATCTCAGCTCATGAGCCACTTATTATAGTTAATCTCCCCTGACCAGCTGAGGAGGGAAAACGAAGAGAGAAGCTTTTGTCAGTACCTGGTATCAAGCCAGGGTCAAACCACCACAACCAGGTGGACATATGGACCAAGATCCTGCTTTAATAAAACTGGCCTCTTTTATCATCTCCTTTCCATTATCCCACACCCACTTTGGATAGATTTTCCTATCTACTTTGATCTTTTCATTTCCCTACCTTTAACCCCTCCCCTAATCCTCACATAGAAAGGTCCATGTTCTCTCTCAATTTCCTCTGAATATTCCACATTTTTTATCTTGCCTGTGAGACCCATAATAATCTTGTTTCCTCAGTGTTATCAGCCTCTAAGGTCTCCAAGGCTATGCTCCAGTGGTCTGTTTACTTATTTGTGAGCTCTGGGTTTGGTATTTTCTTTCTTATCTCCCATTTCTTAGTTTCTGCATCTAGGTATTTCATTTAGTGCTTTTCACTGCTGGAGGAGTTTGTTTGCTTGATTATATGGAATAGTTGTTAATGGATGCCCTCATAAGTCAGATGTCCCTCAGTTCCAGACATCCAGAAATCTTTTGTCCTATAACTTTATATTAATGCCAGAGTTACTAATTCTTCAGGATCTTAGTTTTCGATTCTTTGCTCTGTGATGGTTGTATGAATGATTTTCTTTCTACAAGGACATAATTAGCTCTAGCAATTAAGGCTTTTTATAACTTTGATGTTGTAATATTTAAATATAATTAGGGATCAGAAATAAATAAAAAACTATATTTGGAAGATTTGATATAAGATAACCTTTTTTATTAAACTACCTATCTATTTAATTCTATTTATTTACAGTTTCTTCTGAAGGTGTCAGAGCTCTATGATTAGCTACTGCCTTTAAGAGTATCAAAACATCTTGGTGAATTTGATGAGGGCTAACATTTTATTTCCTTTCTATTTATTTCACAAAAAGAGTCATATTGCTTCATGAGATACTAGATGTACATTTTGAGTAACTTTACAATAGAAATGCAAAATTTTTGAGCACATGAAATTAATAGAATAAACAGAGAAAGCAGCATATCAAAGCTTGTGATAAATACAATTTCTCACTAGGATATGGTTTCTCAGACTAAAGGCACGATAAAGATCAGCTCTTAAGTGTGTAACTTCAGCCATCACAGTCAACTAAACAGACTTGATGCATCTCTTCAGAACCCTGTACGCTGAAATATGTCAAAATGTAATTCCATTATATTAGTTCTATTTAAAACATTTTTTTTTTTTTTAATAGAGGCTTTTTATGAAGGTCATGTGAAGCCCTGCATAGAAGGGAGGATGTGTATAGGAGAATTTAGCACAGCTTTCTTCTCACAGACAGACTGGGTCTGCAGTTGAGATGCAACCCACATTGAACAGAGTCAATGAGGTGCCAGAGAAGGCTGTAATCCTTTCCTAGGCATCTTCTTTATCATCTCAATACCCATCTTTGACTCACCATGTTTGGAGGTATCTATGGAAATAGATTAGTTTGGACTTGGCAGAGTTAGGTTAATGGTTGGAGTCCATGAACTTAAGGGTCTTTTCCAACCCAAATTTTTTTGTGATTATATTCTTCCACTCAATAAATCCTTTTGAATCATGGTAGCTTTCTTTTAGAGTAAAAATAATTTTTCTGTCAATAACCTATAGGCAAAGAGGATTCACTTCAAAGGAAGCATTAATAGATTTGTGATTTCTGGTGTCTACGACTGCATTGATTCATTATATACTAAATGCATGAAAGGGCCTGAAATAAGAACCTTATAAATATAGGAATATTAGGAAGTTCTCATGTCATGTATAGCTATTCTTAATAAAATTACACTAATTATTTTGATATATCCATAGTGAGTTATTCACCCTTTTGATCCAACAGAACTCTGTGTTTAGAGTCAGTATGAATCCTCCACAATCCCTTATAGCTCAAAACCCCCTGGGGATATTAGAGCAGCATACAACTTACCTAAGATTAACCATTCAGACATCAGGTATCACACCTAAGAGATTCGTGCAGGCTTTCTCAATTGCCAAGTATCTTCAAAGGACACCTTGTCCTGGGTATCTCAGACAGAATCTTAGCAGTTGATAAATTACTTTCTAGGGGTGTCTCTCTCACTGCATGGGCTACAGATGGAGTCTGTCAACTAGCCTAGAGAAGTAGCTTAACTTTCATAAGGTTAAATTTAAGGAAAATCAATCAACTTATTTTTATTTATTGGATTACTTCATTCATTGTGAAGTTTTAGGGAGTAGTGAGGTTCATTAAAAAAAAAAAAGTAGTCAAGCAAATTATTTTGTTTAGCCTTTTAATAGGAATATTATCCAGTTCAGATTTTGGAGATCTAATAATTACTTATCAAATCCGACAAAATATCAATCCTTAATATACGGAATCTCTTTTACTACAGTTTATGTTGTTTTCTGAGTTCGGGTGCATCATGCTCTTAATATTAGTGGTGCTTCTAAGAGTGTAAATAAAAGCATAACTAATTGTAATTTCAGTGTCAGAGATATCCAAAATAATTTTGTTTTTACCCCTTATGCTGTCAGCTTTGACACCTATTTCCTTATCCTCACTCCTTCCCGCTCTTCAGGTTGTCATTCTTATTTGAAGAAACTGATAATTTTTTAATCACTTCATAAAAAGGAGAAACAAAGAAGGTTGATAGAAAATCAGTTCATTGCTTTCTACTAAGATTTACTTGGTTCTAGTAACTATGACCTCATATTCTTCTCTATGACCTTCCTTGCTTGAACCTGGAACTCTGGTGTTACCATGTCATCAGCATTGGCATTTATTGAAGAAGCACCTGGCAGTCAAAAGTTACATTCCTCTATTTGTGTGGGCTTGTTTTAAGTGAGAAAGACATTGCCAATATTAATTTAATTTTCATCACTTCTGTTGGAGTCCAGGGCATTGCTTTGAATACCCTGGACTGACAGAGACCTGTACAGGAAGGTTTGGAACCTGTACAGGGGGGTCTGGGATCTGTACAGGGGGGTTGGAGACCCTGGTACACAGCCCAGAAGGACAAT
>VZUI01073226.1:0-94331 GCA_013401135.1 Cettia cetti
AAAAGAAAAAGAAAAAGAAAAAGAAAAAGAAAAAGAAAAAGAAAAAGAAAAAGAAAAAGAAAAAGAAAAAGAAAAAGAGAGGAAAACTGAGTCCACTTAAGAGTGACAGTACAAGAGTAAAACTGAAAGTCTAAGCCTTGAATGTTTGAGACATTATACAGATGTACACTGTTTTAGAGCTGATTTGCTAACTTGTCTTAATTCAGGATTTACTTCTTAGCTTTCCAGCCTCTTTCTGGAGCTCTGATCTGTAGTGTTTACAGTACATTAATTGAGAGGGTACCACTCTCTCCTTTAAAGCAAGCAACCAAAAAATCCCAAACAAATCCCCCTTAAGGCATTGACTGACAAGCAGAGGGGTGGGACATATCATTTAACCCCACTGCTCAGACGAGACAAGTGACAGCATGAGGGTGAGACCAGAAAGTGAGAGAAAGGACTTGTGTTCAAATCACTTCTCACTGTGGTGAAAGTAATTATTCTGACTCCTTGATTGTGGAGAATCTGAGGAGAAGCACAAAAGCCAATGTCTGTTTTCAGGTTTCAGTTTATTTTTTTCCCCAACTCATTGCAACACAAACTATGATTTAGAATTTACTTCATTTCCACAGGTTTCTTTTCCTTCAGACAATTAAGTCTTATAAGTAGTTTTTATTTAGCTGTTTTTCCATACTATTTATGGCTAGAAGCATTTTTTTAATTCCTGTTCAAACCCACACATAGCTGGAAAAGGCCAGTTTAGCTTCAAAGGTATGTGTTAAGTTAAAGAATGACAGTGGTACACACCAACTTACACATAATATGTGTAAAAGTTGGTGTTGTTTGGGCTAAAATTTAGATTTAGAAACTCTTCCCAATGCATCAACAAGAAATCAAAGAGCTCATAAAGATAGGTCTGCCACAGACCCTCATCACAACATTATCCAGACCTCTTGTGAGTGGGCCAGCACCCTGGCCCTTTTCAAATATCCTGATGGAGGTACTGAAGCTGGGGGTTATGGCACTCCTGAAAGAAGGTGGGAAGGTGTGCTTTCATAGTCTTTAAACCTGGTTCCCAGAATTCACATACCCCACAGAGAGTTATTTGAATAAGACATTCTCATCCATGTTGCCAGCACTGAACTCCTGCTCAGCCAGTGAAGTGATCACGGAGCAACCTGTAGCAGAGAAAGCACAGGGAAAAAAGGGCAATTATCCTGATGAGCCATGGTTGAGAGACATCCTCTAGGAGGTTCCTGCTAAGAGAAGGAGGGCCAGAGCTGTCATTCATGGAAGTTTTAAAGGAGGCACAAATGTGCAGAAAAACCCACAAAAGACCTTTGATGCAAGAAGGGCCAGGACTTTCTGAAGAATTTTCTTTCTGACACACCGTTTGTTTAGCTGTACTCAGCCATTTCCAGCTTTGAAGCCTTTGTGCCTTTCTTCCTTCACATATAAGACTTAAAGTAATAATACTTTAAAAAGTCTACATGTCTAACAAAATTCAACACCTCTCTGGGTAAATACATCCCACTGCACCCTGTAGCTTTCATTGTGAATCAGAAGAGATGACTAATGCCATAACTGCTTATTAAAAGGAAAATTATTAATTTCTTTGTGAGCTAAAGTCTTAGAATCCTTTTTAACACTTTAAAACCAAGGAAAATTGGTTTGGTGATAAAAAGCACAGGCATTTGAGTTTTTTGTAGATGTAAAAGAGATTTTTTTTCTCAAGAGCTATTGCTGATTTTTCTTTTTGCTTGACAGATGAGCTTATCAAGTGTCACTGACATTTTTGCAGTACTGTGCTAAAATATGCTTCATTTGCTACTTATCTGAGCACTTCAGATATGTGTCATTCAGACGGCACTAAAGGCCTGATCCAACAATCATGTGGGCTGGAAATGCCTCAGTTTCCTAGAGACCTCTTGGTTTTGCTCCCAGTGCCTAAACCAAGAGTAGCAGATAACCTGCTGAATAGAGCTCTTTCCCATGCAGTGGGAAGTGATGATTTGAGCCGCCTCAAGCTGATCCAGAATGCCTTTCACCACCTTCAGTGCACTTTTCTCAGTCTTTAAGGCAGCTCAAGGATGTACTTAAGCATTCAGTGCTCTTCTAGGCAAGAATGAACGTACACAATGAAGAGAGGGCTGTATCCATTGCTTACTCTCTGCATCTGTGAGCACTTAATTCTCAAAATCCACCTGCCATTTGAAACAATACTGTGGCTGAGGCCTCAAACAACAATACCTGACTGAAAAGCTAAGTAGAAATTAATAGAAAAAAAATGTGTGATAGAGAGCACTGCAGTCACCCCATCTAGTCCTGTACTGAAAGGAATGCTAACTTCTAAGCTAGATCTGAGGGTGGGAGGTCCTGAAAGCCAAGATCTGATTATATCCAAGGATATAGACTTCCCCAGCTTTCTTTGGGCACCCTGATCCAATTCTACATAAGGGGTTTCACAAGCACTAAATGTAGAGGAAAATCACTTCCCTGAACCAGCTGGCATCTGCTGATGCAGCTCAGTACCCTCCTGACCTCCTTCACCCAGACTTGTTCTCCTGGACCCCCAGGTCTGTATACCTGCCTTCCAGGCAGTTTGTCCACAACCCATAGTGCTGGTTGGGATTATTGCAGATTTGCACTCATCTTCATTAAACTTCATGAGGTTTCTGCCAGCTTGTTTTATCAGCTTGCTGACACATCATTGAATAGGAGCCCTACTTTCTATTTCCTCTCCCCACTTTGGTGTCCTTGGTGTACTTGCTGCGGGTTCACTCCGTTCCATCATATGTGCTATTAATAAAGATATCAAACAGTATCAGCCCCTTTATTGAACACTAAAGAATGTCACTCATAACTAGCGATCAGTTCAAGCTATTAACCTTTATTCTTTCAGTGGTAAAGCCCAGACAGATTTTTTCACCAGCTTTGTGATCCACCCACCGTGTCCAGACCTTCCCAATTTGAGTACAATGGTGCTATGGGACAGAGTATTTAAAGTCTTGCTAACAAGACTTTTATTTTCTGAGCCAGTCATCTCACTAAAGAACACAATCAGACAGGTCAGACATGATTTGCCCTTGGTACTGGGGCCTCTCCTGGAAGCCATGTCCAGGCATATGAATTGTGGTTGTCCTGTGCAGAGCCAGGAGCTTGGGTTTGATGATCCTTGTGGGTCCCTTCCAACTCAGGATATTCTATTATTCTATGATTAAGTAATGATAATTCTATGATCAAGATGCCAGGCCTGTAATCTTTCTCTCCCTTATGTCTGGATATGTCTTCCAGAAGAATTTGCTCATTGTCTTCCCAGGGACTAGGGATGGGAAGATCCCAACCAATAATCAGTTGACTGGTTTGCTACTCTTTCCATAGCAAAGCTTCATACTTTCCAGCCACTCTTTTATCCAAAGTGGAAGCACTCCACTGCTCACCTCCTCTTTCTGACCTTTTTAGAGACAGTTCACAGCACTGGGAATCAGACAAACACTGTTATTGCATCCCTCCGACCCTAACTAAAAGGTTGTGGAAGGGATACATTTGTTACCAGAGATTTCTATTTACTTCTCTCTTAGCAGCAGATGCAGCCTGCAGAAGAAAACATCCAAAGGGTGATATTTAGTTCCAGAGGTTGTATTTGTAGTTTATGTTATGAGATTACAGCACAGGAGGTCTTTTGCCTTCGACTACTGGTTTTCACATGCTTTGCAGAATTTGAGGATTCTTATATGCTGGAAAACAGTCTTAATGTATTGCTCCTCTTACAGGAAGTGTGTCTTTTCATTGAAAAGATTTGGTTGTTAAGTTTCTTCACTTTATGGAGATTGATGAGGTTTACCTTACGCTTAAGGCTATGCAAATAATTGATTTTGGAGTCCAATGGCAGAGCACAGCTAAAGCCAAACCCAATATTTTGAAGTCTGTCTTGCCAAAATAAAAACCTTAAATATTTCATTTTCTTTTTTGAAAAAAAAAATTGAGCTCAATCAGAAACCAAATGTTTCACCTTGTTTTATTTTTAGTAAAAAAATGAAACAAAACAAAAACAACCCCCACAAAATCCTAAAACACACACCAGCAAAACACCAACAGCTAAGGGGTAAAGTCACAAAACCAGCATGGAGCAAATTGTCCATTTTACCTGTTTTCCTAGTGTTTGGCAGACTTTTCCTGATCACAGAATCATCATGAAATCTTTGAATTCATAAGGGAGCCCTGGAGATCCTCTAGGCTAATCCATGTGCTCAAAGTAAGGCAGAGGAGAGCAGCTTAATCTACAAAGCAGGTGCCATGTGACCCCACATTTTACACAGGACAATCCCTGCATTTTTCTTGCCATGTATTTGCAATGTCACTTTACTAGCACCAGTGGCTGCTGGAAGGTTGAGCAGAACATGAAATGTCACACAGGCACTAGGATATAGGTTGTTACACTAGTGTCCTAGGGTGACTTTATGAAGCTTGCATCCCCTATTGTCTGTTCTGTTTGTGCTGTATATTGAGTTCTGTACCTCTAAGGCTGATTCTGAGAGCAACCTAAAAAAGAAGCACAGAGTTTGTTTTGAGAAAGTGCCTGACTCTCCCCTATTCTCTTCTCCTGAGCTCTGTTCATCAGAGGCATGGAGAGCAGTGGGACAGGTCTCCTGTGCTTTTAGTTAGTTTTACCTAGCTGAGGCAGAGAAGTTTGGACTCTTTTTTTTTTTTTTTCCTTTTTCTTGGGACTGTTTAAATCTACTCTGGACTGAAATAACCCAGAGGAGCACCGAGGGCTCGCACCTGCAGCTCACTGGGGCCTGGACCTCCAGAGGGACTGGGATTGATAAGAAAAACACTGAGTGAGCTGAGCTACACCCATGGCAAGGACTTTCTCAGTTTGCCATCACTCTTCAGAGTGGCGAGAGGTTTTATTGTTTCATATTACTCATTCTTTGTACTTGTGAGTATTTTGTTTGTTAAATAAATAGGTTTTTCCACTTTTTTACAAGGAAGTTTTTCCTGAACCAGCTGGGGAGAGGGACAGTTTGGGTTTGCTTTCCAGAGGAACCCCCTTTGGAGGTTTCCTCCCAAATTTGCCCTAAACCAGAACAGATACATTTTTATTGGTGCCCAATGTGGGGCTCGAGAGAGTGAAAAAAACCTGTATTGGTTGCATTTTAGTTGTACTTTGTGTGGAGATAGAGTAGTCAGTAACCAGGCTGCTCCTTGAATTCCTAATGTCTCTTGGAATGGATTCTTTTCCGTGTTTCTGTTGCTTAGGCATTTTTGAGGTTTTAATACCTTTCTGGTCCCTAAGTTTGTTTCCCTGTCCAGAAATAGCTCCAGGGTTATCCCTAACACATAGCTTTTACACCAGAAGTGCATGAATCAAGATAGCTATTCTCCTGGGCTCAGTGATTATGATTTATAGGAAGTTTATACAGGTGCTGGAGTGTGTGCCAGGTATGTTTGGTTTACGGTTTCTTCGTCCTACCCTGCATCCTAGTTCCAGTAGCATGTTTTGGGGATTTATTAATAATTGCACCCAGTTTGTAAGAAGAGGAGTAGGGGATGAAGCTTTTCAGTCTTTTCTTTCCTTCTTCTCTTTTGAATCAATTTCATCACTTTTAGAGAATGTTCAGTGTCCCCCAAATGTTAAAGATACCCCTTATTGGTATTTAATCTGGTAATCTTCCCCTCCATGTTTTGCAGCTTGTCTAGAATTAAGTCTGAGATTTCCAGAGAGGCTAATGAGACTGCTGACCTAAAAGTAGAACCAGAAGTAGGCCCAGGTGTGAAAAATCCTAAGTAGTGTGAGGAATGGGAGAAAAACAGCTGAATCTTGAAGGAATTTTCTGATCTCCCAGATCAGAAATTTTCACATGAACAAATTCAGAACCCAGATGAGGTGGGGAAATATCTGAAAGAGAATTGCCATGATAACTCTAAAGAGAAAATGCTCATTGCCATAAGCTGGGCTTTAACATATGGTCATCACACGCTGCTAAATACTGTAGAGCAGCAGATAAAGGCAGAGGGGCAGGAAAATAAATCAGCAGCTACCCCAGTCATTCAGGCTGCAGCCAACATCCCAGCTACTCAGACAGCAGCTAAACCAGACAGTGAGCCTAAGACACTGGCAGTCACCCCAGCAAAGAAGCACACCTACAAAACAGATCAACCAGTGGATGATGATGCAGGTGAGGGACCCTCAGTGCCTCCTGACACCCAGCCAGCAGCCAAAACAACTGATACACAATCAGAAGCTGAACAAACTGACACAAAACCAGAAGCCAAACCAACTGATACAAAATCAACCAACCAGCAGCAGATTAGAAGCCCAACCAACTGGCAGAAGATCAGAAGCCCAACCAACTGGCACAAGATCAGGAGCCTAACCTACTGGTAGAAGATCAGAAGCCACTATTGAGTCCTTTTCCCTGAAAGACCTTCGTGGCCTAAGAAAGGATTACACTCGAAGACCTGATGAATCTATAATTAGTTGGTTAGTCCGTCTTTGGGATGCTGCAGGTGAGGCTACCCTTCTGGATGGCACTGAAGCAAGGCATTTGGGATCCCTGTCACAAGATCCTGTTATCGACCAAGGAATGATGAGAGAGGCTAACCCTTGTAGTCTCTGGGAACGGGTCCTGGGAAGTGTGGCACAAAGATATCTGTGTGCAGACGACCCCTATATGTGGAAAATCCAGTGGAAGACCATAGAACAAGGGATTCAATGCTTCAAAGAAATGGCAGTAGCAGAGATTATCTTTTCAAGTGACTTAAACACTAGGAACCCAGACTTGGTACCATGCACACCTGTGATGTGGCGAAAACTTGTACGACTTGGGCCACAAGAGTACTCTTCTGCTTTGGCAATAATGAAGCGGGATGACATGGGGGAGACCGTGCTGGAAATGGCAAGGAAGCTCCGAGCATATGCAGATGCTGTGCATGGTCCAACACATGCAAGAATTGCAGCTGTGGAAACATGTCCACAGACATTATAAAACAAGATAAAAATGAACCACAAGAAACTCAAGGAAAACATTTTCCAAATCTCTGCAGTGCAGATCCAGAAGTTCTAGCACCAAACACAGACGTTCCCCAGACAGTGAGAGAAGGGGCCTCCCACGAGCTAAGCTATGGTCCTTCCTGCGTGGTTCTGAAGAAGACATAAAGAAATAGGTTAGAAAATCTACTGATGATCTGGCACAATGGCTGCATGAATTGTTAAAAACTAAGACTCAGAGAAGAAGTTCCACCAGGAAATAAGCAGCTCCAGTTACCTGGGAAAGGAAGGATAACCAGGTTTAGAGAGGCCCTGCCTCTAGTCAGGTAGAGGCTAGAGAAATCCGTGTTTTTTGGACTGTGTGGATTCATTGGCCTGGCACATTAAAACCACAAAAATATGAAGCCTTGGTTGACACTGGTGAACAGTGCACATAAACCCCATCAAAGCATGCAGAAAAAAAAAATCTGTTTCTGGCGTGACAGAGGGATCACAGAATTTTAATTTAGTAGAAGCTGAGGTAAGCCTGACTTGAAATGAGTAGAAAAAACACACTATTGTGACTGGCCCAGAGGCCCCAGGAATTTTAGGCATAGACTTCCTCAGGAACGGGTATTTCAAAGATCCAAAGTGATTCAGGTGGGCATTCGGGGTAGCAGCTGTAGAAACAGAAGGTGTTAAACAATTGAACACCTTGCCTAAACTATACTCTTCTGCTGCAAATAGAAGATAAACAGCAAAGATAGAATAAGGTAGAGCAGTTCCCACACTGTTGAAGAAACTTATATAAAGAAGGCTATTCATGTCTCTTACAAAGCATAAGTCTTTGATTTTTTTCTTTTTTTTTTTCCCTGTTTGGTACTGATTTCCCATAATGAGACTGTACTCTTACAAAGAAGAATACACTCTTGGGTGGTGGGGTATGATCCTGCAGGGCTCACTCTGCTCTTGCTCCTTGTGAGCAGAAGGAGAACATTGTGCAGGAAGAGGTGGCTACACAGGTGAGGAGGCTGGGTCATGCACTGCTGTATATTTGAAGCCAGTCCCAGACTCAAGGCTGCCCTAAAGGGTACCCTCAGCATTCAGGGCACCTCAAAGCTATGTGCTAGGCATCTCTCATTAGTAAGTTTGGCCAGAGCTGAACTGTTGGAGAAAGATTTGACCTTGGCCATGTTGAGGACCTGCTGCTAATATAGCTCAGGAACAAGGTACTATGACAAGTAAAGCCCCAACTTTCACCCTGCTCAGGTTTGGCTGCTCATTTGGTGCACCCTTCCTTCAGCTCAACTGTGAAGACGGAAACCCAGCAGTCTCTTGGTGTTACACACTACTCCTCAAGGACCAGATCCAGCCAGACCCTTGCAACTGCTGAAATTTTACCTGCCTCCCCTTTTTTAAGTGAGGAGGTTGCATGGGGCAGCCTGTCTGTCTCACACTTGGCTGAAAGGTTTTGGGGGATAGCTTAGGCCAACATTTGTGAGGAAAGACAAGGATTTCCATTCTGGTGAGGTGGTGGTGTGGGAGCAAGCCGTATGACTTCTCCAGACTCTGTTTCCTGTGGTGCTTCTCTTCAGTTTTACCTTGAAATCCCTTGCCCTTGTTTCTCTTCCTCCACAGTATATTCATCTCCAATAAGCCTTCCCAAATGTCTAATATTTATGCAGAAGGATCAGAATACAAGGAGAATTCTACATCTAGTTTTCTCCTGTGCCATAGTCACAGCAAACTGCTCACAGTAGCCAAAATTTCTGTGTCATGTGGTGAATGGAAGAACAGCTTTACTGTTTAGGTTTGAGTTGGAGCTGAAGAGTGTTGGACTGGCAGATTCATTTTGTAAAACAGCTCTGAAATATCCTCAGAAAAAACTGGAATTTTCACCACAGCCCCAAATTTGAGCCTTTTATATTGAAGGAATTTTAGACACCTTGTAATGAATCCCCAGATCATAGATTTTGGGGCCCATGGGTAAGGAAAATTAAATGATTCCTCAGACAGCACTATTCAGTGAGTCATTAGCAGGGGTGGATGCAGAATTCAAGGACCCATGATGTTGAAGTCTGCATAAAAACCACTTTTTGCCACTAGGTTGTCAATTTTTTTGGCCTCTCCTTTAGACATGAGTATAGAATGGTTCATAAACAGTGCTGCAGACATGAACAGTAAGGCAGCTTTACAGAGAGTGTTAAAACTGGGTGCAAGTTCTGACTCAGAACAGGTCGGACCCTATAAAATTAGTAATTTATTAAAAGGTGTAAGAATCATTCTTAATCTATTAATGAATGCACTCTACTGTAAAGTGTGACTAACTTCCCATAAAAGAGAACAAAACTGTGGGTGCACATAGTCACTTTTTTAATCTTCCTGCCATAACTCAGTCCATTTCTGCACTGTGCACCAGCACATTCAGGAACCAAGCCCACAGCTGCCTGAAGGCGCTTGGGGAGGGCTGACAGACTCCCTCCTTGAGGAGTCTGAAACCTTTTCTTGGAAAGTCTGACTCTAAACTTACTTGGAAGGCAAGGAAGCAGCAGCGGCCTCTCTCATTTGCTTCACCAAGCCTAGACCTGTTTCCAGTCAAGCTATTAGTCCCAGCCACTTTTTAACTGTTGTAGTTTTACTGACCCAGTCCTTATTTTATATTTAGGCCATTTTCTTGTAAGAAGTCACAGCTGTGACTGCCATTTTACAACAGGGAAATGTGTCAACAGGACCAAGAATAGTAGCTATCTATCAGACCTGCACTTACGGTGTTAATGGAGATACCAAGCATTGGAAACAAAACAAAAGGCACAGAAATAGAGAATGCAGCTCTGCTATGAAAGTCATATTTGAAGCAGTATTGCTTCTTTTCTTCCATAAAAGAGACAGTAGAGATCTTTTTAAATTTACTCAGAGGGGGCTTATAATGTCCAAGTCAATCTAAGGTAAATGGAATTTACTAGGATAAACCTTCTGCTGGGAGGACTGGGAGGTCCAGAGTCATCTGTACCTCTTCATCTCACCCCAGCCACCTATTCTGATTGATAATAGCTGAGAACTTGTGACTTCCAGCTTCATAGGAAAATATGCATGGCCTAGGAGTACAGCATGAGACTTGAGAGGAGGTTGTCTCAGCTCTGTCACAACAGCCTCAGTTCCAGATATAAAAACTTTCATTTCTGAAGGAGCTGCTTAGTTTTGAGATGCTGTGGTCTGTGCATAGGCCAGATCTCACTCAGTAACTAGCAGAGTCCCTAGGGGATCTGAGACCTTGGGACACTCCTGTAGCTCAGATGCTCAAACCTTTCATTTGATCTGCTAATCAGCTTCTGGGCACCGAAAACTTTTACTGAAGCCACCAAGATTTCTGTGGCGTTAAGGACTAGTCTGCAATAGCCACCAGATGATAGCACATTATGATTACGTTTTCCCTCAAAATCTGTGAGGAAGATTTCAGGTGCCTTGACAAATCCTGCTTCATAGCCCCAAACTAACACATAGAAAGTCAGTATGTTGAGAGAGGCATAAGCAAATAAGAGCTCTGCCTTAGCCTAAGCCTGCCTGAGTCACTAGGGTTGGGACAAGTTTAAAAAACTACAGGTTCCCTAAGGTAGAAACAAAGCAGAGGTAGCTGAAAGCACTTCCTTCAGCATCTGTACTGATGCTTAAGTGGTTCACAATAAAAGGCTTTAGAACAGAGTTCCTGAGATTTTTTTCTGGGAGGGCTGCTTAATGAATTGAACATCAGGCTGAGGCCAGATAACAAACTTCATGTGAACTGAAATTTCCTTCTGCTTAACAATGTAATGTAACAAGCTTTACAAATTGACATTGAAGTACAGCAAATACAACAGCATTTATTTTTCCATGTTCGAGGGAGATGCATGAAGGGGTTGCATTTCCAATAATTTAGGACAAACTGTATTCAAAACCTTTCTCAGCTTGAAGGACTGAGCAAAGGTAGCTCCCAGCACAGATCTGCACATGCCAGTCCTAAAGGAGATTAATCCACATCCCACAAGACTGATGTGTCTAGAACAGATCTCAAAGAAGTTTGTTAACTCAACACAGGATAACAGGAGAGCTCAGAGGAGTTCTTAGGGACAGAAAAGTTGTAGAAATTAAACTCATTATTGCCCTTTCCAGCACGCAGTCTGGGCTGGTCAGTTTTGTACAACATTGCAGTGTTTTATGGAAGGAATTTGGGTGCAGGGCAAGGAGAAAGAGTGGTACAGTAATGTGTGCTGTGCCTTTTAGAGAAAGAAAAATACCAGTGATAATTATTACCATGTTACTCTACAGCCCAAAGAATGGAAGCACTGATGGAAATGGAGTTTATTCAGTCTTATTACCATATCAGCATGATGCACTTAGTTAAGAGATTCTGAGATTCTAAAAATGAGAAAAACCTGACACCTTTCTTGAAATACCCTGTGGTAATACAAATTCTCACCCTTAGGTGGTTCAATGATTGAGCCTGGTTAAATGCTTATTTTTCAGAACGATATATAGTGATGGCAAAACCATCACTTTTTTCCATATCTTGTTCCATTGGTTAACCCTATTTGTCTCCTGATATCTTGGCCTTTCTGAACTGAAGGTTTCTGATTTCGACATCTGTACATTGACCTGAGCTCTCAGCCAAGCTGAAAGCCCTTTCCATATGATTTTTTTACCCTTCCAAGGGACAACAGTATCTATTATGGTCATTTTCCAAAAACCAGGTTGCGGTTAAACTTTGGTTTGGATAAACAGACCTAGCTCTCTCTGTACAGAATTTTCCTCAGACCTCAAAACATTTTTATGACTCATGTTATGACCTTGGATGCAAATACTGTGCTTCAAGGAACCTCTGGAGTGTGAGGGCTGAACCCATGAGAGTGTGACTCTGCTTCAGATACTCTTGTAAGAGATTAAAGATCTGGGATGAAAAAGATATGTATTCCCCAGAAATGCTGAGTGATTCCTTGTGGGGAGAGCTTCAAAGTAAGGAATATGAAATACCAGAAGCACCTTAAATACTGATATCTCAGCAAAGAAAAAAAAAAAGAGAGAAATTCAATTCAATATTCAAATAGTTAAATCAGGCAACACAGATGGATAATAACTTAAAAATTAATTTGTATTTATGAGTTTGTGTTCACAACCACCACAGTCAACTGATTGTACCATGTGTCATTAAATAACAGGCAATGTTGAGATCACACTCTCCTATTATTAGAAACGTAATAGTCATATCTTTTTTTAAAAACCTGTTTTTAAATCTGTTGCCACCTGGAAAACTAGATTAAACAGATCAAGAGTTAACGTTATCTTCAAATATTCTGGGCAGAAACATAATTAGGGCTGTTATTAGTATTATCATTTAGTAGGCAGTGTAGATGAGACTGAGAAGATAAGCCACTATCAGTTGCTGTCGAGGGCTAAAGTGATTATTAAGCTTGTAAGTCAGGGCCATGTGTTTTCCTGGCAATGTGGACATAATGTTGAATAGCTTCCAAAAACCCAAGGCAGGACTGCAGGTGGTTTCTCCTAAAAAGCTTTTCCAGGCTGGCACCATCAGCAGACAGGTAAAGTGCTGGTGTGTTCCAGAGCCTCCTTGCAGCTCTCCAGCACCGAGGCAGTGGATCATGTAGCATGAGGATGCAAAGTGGGACCTAAAGCTGCAAGCCACGTGTGTGCCTCCTGACCTGACCCCCTCAGAGCCTGTGCTTTCCATCCCAGATGATTCACTCTGGGAAAAAAGCACTCAGCACCGCTGCACAGCACCTGCAAGGGCAGGCCATGGTAAGAAGAAATTCCATGCTTGGATGGAAGATTGAAATAATTTTTGTATTGAACCATGGAGAACAGGTTGAAGTCTTAAGCAAACATATTTCAGGATGTATAACAGCCCAAGAATATTGCATGTGCCTACAGTGCATGACTGGAGAACATAGAATGATAGGATGGTTTGGGTTTGAAGGAACCCTTAAGATCATCTGGATTCAACCCACCTGCCAGGGGCAGGGACACCCTCCACCAGCCCAAGTTGTTCAGATCTATGCAAGTGGAAACATTAACCTGATCTAGTTGATGTCTCTGCTCACTGCAGGGGAGTTGGACTCTATGGCCCAAACCTTTCTGTATTCTGTGTGGGAACACTACTTGGAGCATCTCCCCAAGTAGGGTGAGCAGACAGCACTGCAGCACCAGCTTCTTCTCCTCTGCTACCTCTCACCTCAGTGAGACAGAAAACTGCCCAGCAACCTCACCCTCCCTTGAAGCTGCATTTCCCTACTTCCCTAGGCCTTTACTACAGCTTCCACTAGGGATACATTGCTGTAACTTCCTGTCACATGGAAGTCCTCATGGGATTTGGTACTGGGACCTGTGTGCTTCCACTCCCTGGCATCTCTGGGGTGAACTTGTGGCACCTACAATTTGATGTCTGCATTGCACCAGGGACATGGGAAACTCGCCAGCAGGGACTTTCCAACGCACAGAAGAGAGCACAAGAGATGACAAAGAGCAGCTTGGTGCCACAGGAACTGGCAGAGGTCAGCATGTCTCTGCAGGGACTACAAGGTTAACGCAGCTGTCACTTGCTCAAACAGGCTGAATAACCCAGAAGACGCAGGCATTCCCCAGCAGCCCTCACTTTCTGCTGCTGTGGCTTCAAAGAACCCAGGAGATATAAGAGGGGAGTTAGAAATGAGGCGGGTTTGTTTGGGTTGGTGGTCTCTTATCACAGGAACAGTTCCTTGGAGCAGACCAAGCACTCCTACTGAACAGAGCAAACCAAAGGCAGCCCCTGATTCTTTGAAGTTGCTGATGCTTTGCAGCTTGCTGAGCTGCTTAGTGAGAAACCCTCATTTTGTTTTCAGAAACAGAAATAAATTGCTTTCTGTCAGATAACTGATATTTTCTTCTTCTTGAAACACTCAATGGGCCTGTTTTTATCTGTGAGGTGTTTACTTTCCATGAGGCATTGCCACATTTGCAGCTTCATGAGGTTTTTTTGCCTCAAGCTTCTCCACAAAACACACAGAGAGCCCAGGGCTGGTCTCTGTTGTTGGAAGGGTAAATCTGCAACCAAGACAGAAAGGATGGCCCTTCTCATGACTTTTTCTTTTCTTGGTTCTGTTTTGACATTTTATCTTTCTTCATGCTACATGAACAGGAAGCTATAGGGACAGCCACAAATCATCTTGCTGCCTTATGTCCTTCAGCTCCACTATTTTTACACTTGTTTGTGTAAAAGTGCCTCTACATTTACAGGATGAAATGGTGATGGCAGAATGTCTCTGATTACAAATTCCATTACGTCTAAGAAGTCCAATTGCCATTCCCCTTATTTAAACCCAGCCAAGGATCTTTCCTACTCTGAATTTATAGTAACCATAATTCCAGAAGATCCTCAGATACCTCACAGTGGTTTTTTCAGCACAAATAGGTTTTACAGCTGGGCGAGGTCTTACATTACTGAGAAATTTATGCCTAAACATCTGCTCTTAAATGTCCTTCAGCTACTCGAGGTGGTTACAAATCCATCCACAGCACCCACTGGAAGATATAAAAAACCTACTCCCCTAATTTAATGTAGAAAAGTATTTGTTATTCCACCAACAGTCTGGATAGCAGGAAGGAAGATGTCAGGAAAGATTCATGTCAGACCTCTTCATTTTCTCTTTTTTTTTTCCCTCTTTGTACAGTCTGAAATGTGACCAGTTTAACCAGTTCAGTGTTGCTGTGAATAGACAGCCCTAAAAGCCCTAATAAGTAGAAAAGCATACTCACTTATTTCTGCTTGCCCTAAAACTTTTGATAAGGTTTTGTTAAAGCTCATTGTGGCAGATTGACTCTACACACATAATAAAAAATAGTCCTTGATGCAAGAAATGCATAGCTAGGAGGTTAAACCTACAGAATTTTTTATATAGGGTTTCTTTTACTGTCATGAGTAGTGGCTTGTTTGAGATAATAGGGTAAGCATATCTGTAAGTACTCCTGATATACTGAATTAATAAATAACCTCCCTTGCACATCTTTGCTTCTAAAAGAACAAACAAGAAGCAACAACAACTAATAACAACCAAAAAACCCAACAAACCTGGAGAGCTGTCATTAAGCAGACCAGCCCGGCTTCATATGGTTGACCACAGGAACAAAGTCCTATGGCATCATTCTCCATGGAGCAGATCTTCCCAGTGGTTTTCCTAATTCAGTACTTAATGTGGCAGTGTATTTTTCTAGACCAAATCACTTTTGCACCTTAGCATCTTTGATGCTAGTCTTTCTAGTAAGAGAGCCCATACAGCCTTCTTCAAATCCAACTGTACAAGAAATCCTTGTTACCCAAAATTTTACCCTGATAAATTTCTAGCAATAGTATACAGTAGCAATTTCATTAAGTCAAAGAAGCAATGTAGTCATTGCAGAAATATATGCATTTTGCTATAGTAATTATGTGATTAGGAAAATAGGAATGTTTGTAACTGAAAATGTAAACTTCCCCAAGCTGGCTTCATTGGGTTCTGTAAATGCTTAAAATAGTTTTTATTTTCTATGCCACAACCTCTCTTTTTCTGCCAGAACATTTAAACATATATTGCTGTGGAATTTCTGCATCTGCAACAGAGCCAGATTCAACCTCATGTTCTCCTTAAGCAATTCATATAGTAAATTTCTTCTTTAATAAATTAGCCTATGTTGAAATAAAGCTAGCATTTTATGTGGGCTACACATTCAGAAGAGTAACAGTTGGAATTATGCCAAGTGACACCAAGCAAGGATAGAATCAAAGGATCATTTAGGTTGGAAAAGATCTCTGGGATTATCCAGTCCAACCATTGTCCTAACACCATGAAATCCACCATGAAACCATGTCTCCAAATGCCATTCTCACGTCTTTTAAATTTCTTCAGGGACTACAACTCTGCCACTCCCCTGGGCAGTGTGTTCCAATGTCTGACAACCCTTTAGATGAAGAAAATATTCTTAATATCTAATCTAAACCTGCCCTGTTTCAACTTGAGCCATTTCTTCTTGTCCTATCACAAATTACCTAGGAGATGAGACTGACCCCACTTGTCACTACAAGTTCCTTTCAGGTGTTTGTAGAGAACAGTAAAATCCTTACCGAGCCTTTTTCCCCATGCTAAACACCCACAACTCCCTCAGCTACTCCTCATCCCTCTTCTTCTCCAAACCCTTCCCCAGCTCTGTTGCCCTTCTCTGGACTTGCTCCAGCACTTCAATGTCCTTCTTGTAGTGAGGGCCCAGAAATAGACACAGGATTTGAATCCAGTGCTGAATACAGGGAGACAATCACTGTTGTGGTGCTGCTGGCCACACTACTGCTGATCCAGGCCAGGATGCCATTCTTGGCCCCCTGGGCACACTGCTGGATCATGTTCAGCTGCTGTCGACCAGCACCCCCTGGCCCTTTCCTGCTGAGCAGCTTTCCAGGTACTCATTGGCTGTAGTGTTGCAGAGGGTGGCTGTGACCCAAGTTCAGGGCCTGTCTTTTTGCCTTGTTGAACCTCATAAAATTTGCCCTGGCTCATCACTCCAGCCTGTCCAGATCCCTCTGTAGAACTTTCCCTATGGAAGTTTCTATAGAGAACAGCGGATCTGGAGAGATAACAGATAAAGACTGGTCTGTTGATCCACACTCCTGCCCAACTGCAAACTGACTGAGGGTGCACTCAGTTCCCATGTCCAGATTGCTGGTAAAGACATTACACAGAACTGGCCCTGTTCTGTGTCCTGGGATCACCACTGGTGACCAGCTGCCAACTGGAAGTAACTCCACTCACCACGATTCTCTGCGCCTGTCCATCCAGACAGGTTTTTACCCAGGGAAGAGTGCACCTGTCCAAGCCATGAGCAGCCAGTTTCTCCAGAAGAATGCTGTGGGAATTGGTGCCAAAGGCTTTATGAAAGCCCAGGAAGACATTCTAGAGCCATTCCCTCATCCTTTATGTTGATCACTCTTTCACAGATCCTGGTTAAGCAGGACCTGCCTTTCATACACCAGTAGTGTCTGGGCTTTGTTCCCCAGTTTTCCTCTACATGCCACATGTTGGCACAAAAAATGATCTGCTTTGTGACTTTACCCAGTACCAAGGTCAGATTGTCAGGCCTGTAATTCCCCTAATCCTTCTTTCAGCATTTCTTGTGTTATATTTTCTAGCCTCCCATCAACAGGAACACCTCCCCATCAGGGCTGCTGATAAAAGATGGCAAGTGGCTTGTTGTGTACTTTTGTCAGTTCCCTCAGTACCCTCAGGTAGATCCTGTAGGTGGATCCCATTGGCCCCAAAGACTTGTGTGGTTCTCAGTGGCATAGCAGATGCAGACCATTCCCTCCTGGATTGTGGGGGCTTCATTCTGCTCCCCATCCCTGTCTTCCAGCTCAGGGGGTTGAGCACTAGAAGAACAACTAGTCTTACTATTAAAGACTGAGGCAAAGAAGGCATTAAATACTTCAGCCTTTTCCTCATCCTTTGTCACTCTGTTTCCTCCCACATCCAATAAAGGATGGAGATTATTCTTAGACCTCCTTTTGTAGCTGATGTGTTTATAGAAGCATTTTTGTTGTCTTTTATAGTAGTGGCCAGACTAAGTTCAGTTTGGGCTTTGGTCCTTCCAATTTTCTCCCTGCATAACTTCATGTCATCCTTGTGAGTTTCCCTCCAAAGGTGATAAGCTCTTCTATTCCCCAAGTTCCAGCCAAAGCTCTCTGTTCAGCCAGGCTGGTCTTCTTCCCCACCGGCTCATCTTTCAGCACACAGGTGCTCCTGCACCTTTAAGACTTCCTTCTTGAAGTATGTGCAACCTTCCTGGACTCCTTTGCCCTTCAGGGCTGCCTTCCAAGGGACTCTGTCAGCCACAGTTCTAAATTTGTCTTAGAACCCAAAATCTCTCTAATAAATGACAGGAACCCACCTCTTGGCACTGATTAAAGTAATTTGAATTTTTTTCTACTGCCTTCACTAGTACATATATCATGCTGTCAAATGCTTTCTCCTTTTCCCTCAGCAAAATTTTTCTTCCTGGGTGCACACTGTGGATCTCTTGTATGTGATGAAGAGCTGTGTAAGACATTTTCCTCTCTTCTTTATTTGATTCTTTTATAGCATTTTGCTATGCTGGTGTGTGGGCCTTACGTGACTGGTACAAATGCAGAACTGGCAGAAGATGCTACAGATGCAGATGAGAAGGAAAAAAGAAGCACGTGACATCTTTTAGAAGGAAGAATTTCTGTATTAAATACTCACCGCTTTGCCAAGCTGCAAAAATGTCAGTGTCTGGAAATAACAGATCTCCATTTTTTCTTTAAAAACTTATAAAATATATATAATATAAACAAACTCAACATGCCCAGCACAGAGAAAGTCTAGATGGAGGTTAAAAAGCTTAAAAGGAATCACTGACTTTCTAAATAAGCCTTAAATCCATGGTTAAAGCCAATTTCAGGGAAGTAAAATCATACTATGGAAGAGCAAAATTAGAGCCTAAATATTATGCCAGGCTGAGCTTCCTCTAATCAAATTCATTTAACCCCATTATTTTCTTTCTTGCATATCACAGATGAAAACAATGGAGGCCTCTTGGCAGTAAGCCAGTCTGAAACCATCTATTACCCTCCATACTGAAGTTCTGACAAGGAGAACAAGGTAGCTGCCCTTACAGTAATTGATATTAATGACTCAGGTTAGAGACCATTGTGCCAGCTTGGGACTGACAACAAAGAGAAATGACAGCCCAGCTCCATGGTAATAGGGACAGGAGTAGTCTGAAGACAGATGGATATAATGGGAGCAGAGCAGTGTAGTCCTTTTAAAAAAAATTATTTTGTCTTGGATGTTATTTAGATGAGACATCAATATATATTAAATGAGAGAACAAGAATTACAATTGTAATTGGCAGTGTCTTTCTGTGCTATTTGTCTGATGTGTCCTACGCTGCATTCATGGGCTGGAAAAGGCAGATGTGGGGTTGGCCACCTCCCTGCACACTGGCCAGGGGGATTTCACCCCTAGGCACAGTGCATTAAAGGGGTGAACTGCCTACAGGTTCAGCACCAGCTGCTCCACAGCAAGCCCTAGACTGAACCCAGGGCCTGTCCAAACACCACTCCCAGGCTTCTTGCAATATTCATAGTAAGGTTATTTTCAGTGTTTTGTGGAAGTCTGTTCTAGTTTTATCAGATGCCTGCAGATTTCACACTTTTTTCTGAAAATTAGCTCTTGCTTTCAAATTAGCTGGAGCTGTTCTAGCCAGAAGAAACAGTGATTTGCATTGGTGAAAACTGAACTGATTTTACCTACTCTGCATAAGCCTTGTAACAGGCTCTGCTCTGACAAAACATGGCTCAAGGTTGAGATGAAAGGATGGAGAGGCAGCCTTACAACACAAAAGAAGTATTTACACTGAGGAACCAAAATTTTGCAGTGCTGCTTGGTTTAGTTTGTGGCAGGCTTTGGTTTTCTGTTTATTAAAGGAAAAGTGGCAAAAGGGACAAACATATGCAAGGGGCCTCTGTTGAATCAACGTGGGGACAGATGCTGTGTTGTGACACTAGGAGTGGTACACCACTGTGAGCTGTCTCAGGCCTGGCTCACGTTTCCCTGGTCTTCTTCATGTGCTATTTTCTCTTGCTGCCTTATCCTACTTCAAGCTTTCACATCCCTTAGTCCCCAAATCGTCTGGAGCATCAGACAGATCATGTGAACAGTGATTACCACATACCACCGTTCTGCCTCTTGGGGTGTTGTGTTTGTGGCCATCTTATCATCAAGGTGTTGAGAAGTTCAGCGTTGCAACATATGCTCTCTGTTAAAATAAATGTAGTGTCTATGTTGTCATTGCTGTTGAGTAAAAGGCTTTCCTAACTAGGTCCTTGAGAAATACATTTTCTTCTTGACCTAATTCTCTTCAAAAGACTGAGAGATAGAGTCAAGTGCATCACACTTTTGAAATGAAAATAACACTCAAGCTTGCTCTATAATTTCTGGTCTCTCATGTAAACATCTGCTGACATTCCCTTCAAATTTGGTCTGCTTTTGCATCTTTGCAGAATTTTAGCATAAAGTGAAAAGAATGAAGTCTTTCAAAAAGAAAAATGAGTCTGTATGTCCCTCCCCACTATTCAGGAAGAAAGCAAATCCCTGGGTTACTACACAAATATCAACATTGGAAATGCTCTTGCTTTCCTAGCCTCTTCTCTACTGTCTTCTGGACCTCTGAAGTCCAATTAACACAAAGCATTTATATTCACTATATGCCTGGGCTGATAATTATTTAATGACACAATAATCTGAAATGTCAAGACACAATTCAAATCTGATTTCAGCTGTTATTTTTAAGGCACAAGAGATTTAAAACTGATTTAGTCTCCTATTACAGGGAGCAGGGTAAAATTTTAGGATGTAAAATACTTATCTGTTAGAGGAGACACCATGATCAGGCGGGTAGCTTTTCCAGGAGGCTCATCCCCTGAACTACCTTTTTTTTTTTTTTTTTTTTTTTTTTTTTTTGAGAAGGTAGGGAGGTGACTATACAGAGCCAACCAGGTCCCACCAAGGGCAAATCATGCCTGACTAATCCAGTGGTCTTCTAAGATTAAGTGATTGCATCAGTGGACAAGGTAAGAGCTACAAATACCTGCCTTATGGCCTTTTGTAAGTACCTTGAAAAGGTCCCCACAACATTCTTACCTCTAAATTGGAGTGATACGAGTTTGATAGATGAACTCTTAGATGGGTAAGGAATTGGCTGGATGTCCACTCAATGACTCAAAGATCAAGGGTAAGTACTGGGTCCAATACTGATTAACATCTTCATAATTATAGTGGTGCACTTGACACACCGGAGAGAAGAGATGCCATCCATGGGGGTCTTGGCAGGCTTGAGGGATGGACTTACCTGAGGATCATGAAGTTCAGTTAGGACAAGTGCGAGGCCCTGCACCTGGGTGAGGACAATCCCCAATACCATACAGACTGGGTGAGGGATGAATTGAGGATGATCATAGAACAATAGAATGATCTGTGATAGAATGACATGGAACGATCTGTCCTGCAGAAAGAATTTGGGCATAGCGGTGAGTGTAAAATGGGACATGAGCCAGCAGTGTGCATTTGCAGTATGGAAAGCCAACTGTAACAAGTACAGCAGCAGGCTGAGGCATTCAGTTCTCCTCTGCTCAGGTGAGACCCCACCTGGAGTACTGCATCCAGCTCTGGAGTCCTCAGTGCAGGAAAGACATGGAGCAGGTGCAGAGGAGGATGGCAAAATGTAAGAGGACTAGAAAACTTCTCCTATGAAGAAAGATTGGCCAGTCTGAAAAAGGCTCTGGGGAAACTCTCATGTGGCCTTTCAATATACAAAAGAGACTGAGAAAGACTACCAAGGCCTGTAGTGACAGCATGAGGGGCAACAGTATAAAAATGAGAGTGGATAGATTTAGACTCTACATAACAAAGAACTCTCTTTTACCATGAGGGTGATAAGACAAAGGAACAGAAAAGTTTTGGATGGCCCAACATTGGAAGTACTCAAGGATATGTTGGAAAGTGCTTTGAGCAACTTGATCTTGTGGAAGTTGTCACTGCCCTTGGCAGGGAGTTGGACTAGATGATCTTTAGGGATGCCTTCCAATGAAAACCATTCTAGGATTCTATGAAATACACTATGTATGGGTATGCGTATATCTATATATATGTGCGTGTGTGTAAATGAAAAAAAAAGTAAAGTCCCAAATGGTTCCAGACATTTAGTGCCCTTTTTCCCCTTTCTTGTGCTTGAGATGCTTTTGGGACCTTTCCATTATCTCTACGATGCCACAGCTAGAGAGTGTTAAAAGATTCAGTGTTATAGTATGACTCCTGGGCCAAAAGCAGCCCATGAAGAGTTAATACATGGCCAAAGTAAAAGACCATAGCCTGTAGTAAATCTGTATATGTGGGTAATCCTAGTTCCCAATTGTAAAAAGGAACGTCAGAGCCCATAGTGCCACTACCATCTCCTTAAGGGAACATCTCCCAGAGTATTCATAAGTTCTCAGCTGTGTGAGGTCTGCCATGTCTTGTGGTTGTCAAACTTGGATATCTTGACTGTGTTTTACAGAGCAGAAAAGGTCACTATCTCTATATAGCTCTATGTGATATCTCTTTTCTCATTCTTGGCAAGTTCACCTTGTACAGCTCCCTCCTGAGTTTTGGCTCTCCTTTCTCTTTTTATTTGCCTTTTAATCTTTACTTATACACCTTTTCACACTGTCCTCTGGGCTCAGAATTTCTTTCCTAGGGGACCTGGCAATGTCTCAGATCTATAGGATTCTACCCTTCTATGGATTGCCCAGATACAAGACTGGGGGTTTTTTCTGTCTACGTATTCACAGACAGAACCTTCTTTATGTCTCAAATGAAGTCATGTCGTCACAACAGAATTACTGACATTGTTTACAAAAGTCCAGATTGTACATTAACATGAATTATCCACTTGTGCCAGATTCTGTAGGAAGCAGCTCATAAGACAGTTCATTAAAAAAAAAAAAAAATTAAAGTATACACATTTCAGAAACAATAGCATTTACTGTCTGGAGATCTGGATCTTCCTACTTAAATCAGTTGCTTTTTTTTAAGCACTGTGGATGCCTGAAGACACTGTATGAACATCATCCATTTGCCCATATTTTTCTGAGCAAAGGTGAATCTCACTTCTTCTTCAAAGAGGTATTTGGCAAACACTGAAGAAATGTCTTGGTGTAAGAGATTGGCATACTGGATTTAAATATTAAGGCTTGTAGACAACAGTAAGCCCACCTGTTACACTATTAGTGCTCAGCTATTCTTCAATTTACAGTGAAACAAATGTGTTCCAGCCCAATATGTTGTCTAGTCTGTGACCACAAGACAAATTCAGGGTCATGACTGCCCTTCAAACCTTGAATTTGTGTGTGATGGGAGCTGGAAGGTTTGCTTGATTAAGATTTTAGTTCAGATTAGGGTAGATTTTTATTGAAGAAAAAAACCTTAGTTATAATACTTAACTGTGCTAGTCAAAGCTGTCAAACCCTTCAGATAATGTAATGAATCTTGTAAATGGAGTAACTGATATGCCTCTCCGAGTGTCACACTCCAGCTAGTCTTTAAAAGATGAGAATGACACTGATGTTATTAGTTACTAGGGACTACACAATTACAGAATCACAAGTGGCATTCTCCAGGGCCCACTAGTGGGGCCAGTTCTGTTTAATATCACAGAAAGCAGAATCACAGAATCACAGAATCAGCTGAGCTGAGTATAAGAGACGTCAAGTCCATCTCCTGGCTCTGCACAGAACCACCCCCAAGAGTCACACCATGTACCTGAGAGTGTTGCCCAAACACTTTTTGAACTCTGTCAGGCTGGTGCTGTGACCACCTCCCTGGGAAGCTGTTCCAACCACCCTGTGGGTGAAGAACCTTTTCCTAATATCCAACCTAAACCTCCCCTGACACAACTTCAGGACATTCCCTTGGGCCCTGTCACTAGTTATCACAGAGAAGAGATCAGTGCCTGCCCCTCCTCCTCCCCTCATGAAGAAGCTGTAGATTATGATGAGATCTCCCCTCAGTCTCCCCTTCTCCAGGCTGAACAGACCAAGTGACCTCAGCCACTCCTCGTATGGCTCATACTCAAGGCCCTTCATCATATTCATTGCCCTCCTCTGAAATCTCTCTAAGAGCTCAATGTCTTCTTTATATTGTGGCATCCAAAACTGCTCCCAGCACTCGAGGTGAGGCCACCTCAGTGTAGAGCAGAGCAGGACAACCCCCTCCCTTGCCTGGCTGTGAGGCTGTGCCTGATGCCCCCCAGGACAGGGTGGGCCCTCCTGGCTCAGATTCAACTTTTCATCAACCAGAACTCTCAGGTCCCTTTCCTCAGTGCTGGTCTCTGGCCTCTCAGTCCCCAGTCTGTCCATACATCCAGGGTTGTCCCATCCCAGGTGCAGAGTCAGGCACATTCCCTTGTTGAACTCAATATGGCTGGTGATTGCTCAGGCCTCTACATTGTCAGGGTCTCTCTGCAGGGCCTCTCAGCCTTTGAAGCAGTCAACACTCCCAGTTTTGTATCATCTGTGAACTTGCTTAGTATTCCTTCCAGTCCTGCATCCAAGTCATTAATAAAGATGTTGAAAAGCACAGGGGAAAGGATGGAGCCCTGCAGAACCCACTAGTAACAGGTTCCCGGTCTGATATCACCCCATGCACTGCAAACCTTTGCCCCATGTACAGAGCACTGGTGAGGCCACACCTCAAATCCTGTGTTCAGTTCTGAGGCTATTGCTACAAGCAGGATGTTGAGATGCTGGAGCGTGTCCAGGGGAAGAAATGGCTTCAAGTTGCAACAGGGGAAGTTTAGATTGTATGTTAGGGAAAAATTTCTTACTGGAGAGGATTGTCAGGCATTGGAACAGGTGGTTCAGCTAAGTAACAAAACTAAAGTCCCTGAAAGGTTGAAAAAACTTGAGGATGTGGCACTTGGGGTTATGGTTTAGTAGTGAGCAGAGTGGTGCTGGGTTAACAGATGGACTGGATAATCCTAGAATTCTTTTCCAACTTAACCACTTCTATGAATTTAAGTGCAGCATTAGAAAGGTCATAAACAGCTATCAAGAGGCCTTATATCCATATCTGAGAAGACTTAAATACATTAAAGTGAGCAGTGAAACAAATTTTGCCCCACCTTCTACCAGTAATGCATTGAAGAAGCCCTTGGTGTTAAAAGTGCAGGTTTTGCTGAACTATCATCCCCATCAAAATAATTTAAATTAATTAGCTGACACCGATTTTGAGATCTGCTGTTCTCATGAGTTTAGAGAGATCAGATATTGCCTGGAGAAAGGAAGCCATCTCTCCATTTACTACTTGCCTGCCAAGAAATTAACCAACAGGGTATAGCCTACAAGCACACATTTGGGTATTCTGCAATGTTTAAAGCCCATTGTCATTTATCAAGGGTGAAGTGAATTAGTGTGTAATTTGGAAGAAGTATCTTCTCTCCTGAAGAGATGAGCACTGAACCATGGTATTGATTCAAAGTTCAGTTTGTTCTGTTATGCACTTGATAGAACTGGGATGAAATTTTGTACTTTTCAGTGTCCACATGATAATTACTTTTTTTCTCAATGGTTTATACTGTTTGCTATCATTCCAGCTTACTAACAGCTCAGGTGAAGCATAGGTTATAAGGCCTCAATTGCTAAGGTTGGATCTGGACAAACAGTGCAATAAATCTTGCTGATGTTGATTTGGAAAGCTTAGGTGCACAATTTCGGTTTCTACTCCCTTGACACAAGGTCGCCAAAATTACTGAAGCTCTACCAGTGTAAGACAGCAGCACAATTATTTCCTGCTGTTTTTCATTTGGTAGACATATGCACTAGCCGGAACTCAAAGTCCCTTTTCTTGTAAAGACGTCATGGGCAAAATGTTAGGCTATAGTATTACCTGGTATTATAAAGCCCTCTGAAGCAGGCAGAGTCCAGTGAGTTCTCAGCAAGATGGGAACAGTGGCTCATTCACGTCACAGCTATATGCTATTTTTGGCATGCAGTTCACTTTTCCTTATTAAAAAAATAAAAACTATTCAGATAGAAAGTTCTTCTAGATTGGTGTATATACCAATTTGGCTGCTTTCAGCCATATTGATTTCTTCTCACCTGAAAAAACTGACTTTTTTTTAAAGTCTGCAGAACTTTGTTTGAGGCTGGTTCTTTTCAAGCTCCCTTTGTCTCTGTGTTTCCCCTCTGACTGTGGAAAAGGGTTATCCCTTGGGAATGATGATCTGGTTATGTGCCCAGAGGAGAAGGAGTCAAAGTAGACAAACAAAGGGTGGTGAACGCTCAGAGTAAATTTGGCTTTCTGTGAGCAAAGCACATACCCAGGTACAGAGGTGGCCCCTCATACAGAGACTGTGGGGATGGCATATATAGGCAGTGTGTCCACACCACTCTCATTGTTTCCCTTTTACATAACTTCTCTTCAACTTGAACTTCTAAAAACAAGCTCTGGAGCTGGCTAGGCCAAGGATTTTCAAGGAACTAAGACTATATTGATTTTGTGCCTTCCACGGAGATTAAGCAGAAAATTTTAATTAATAATGTCTGGAAACCTTGTTCTTTTATTTTTTTAATTGAAATACTGCATCTGAACACTACAACAAAGCCTGATTCAGGGAAGTCAGTTCTAATGGCATCACTCCAAGATGGTTTTTGCTATATCCATACCAATCCATTTTTGTACAAAGGTAGCAACTTAACATATTAGTACTTGCTGATGTATATCAACATAATATATAAGGTGTAAGAAAAGATGAGTTGGTCTATTTTTTATAGCTTTACTGAGGGGATGAGATTACACAGTTGTACAATATGACTCTTCCCTATTAGGAAAATTAAATCCCTAACATTAGAAAGCATCTCTTGGTCATCTCCTGAAGTATTTCAGATTTTTCTCCAGTGTCTTCTTGGAATGTAGGTCACGGGTTACTTTCTGGACTAGATCTCTGTCATGATGGCAGGCATATGTTATACAGTAAAATCGTGCAGGGCCAAGGGTAGATTTATTCTGAATGAATGGAATGATAAATGAAAGATGGAAACCTCCTCATTACAGCATGTGTTTATGGACCTAGCTGGAGATCAGCTCCTTTTCAGATTAACACAGAAAAGGGAATTGAATTTTGTCAAAAATTATCCAGCTTTTATTATATGTATGTATATAGAACCTAAACTGCTTTCTGAAAGTTTTGTTTGGTTTAACCAGAACTAAACAGGAGAAGCTTACCTGCAGCTGAGCCTGAACTGGAACTCACCCAAAGTAGGTACTGCTTTGACTTACCAGCTTATAGAGGAGGTTAGCATATCCTGACACCACTTGAGCACTGCAGGAACCACATCTCTTGTGAGACTTGGATTGAACCAGGTCTTAGTTATGGTTAATCCAGAATATAAGTATTGCTTTATTGCATGCTCCACCTAAAGATGATGACTTCATGAAAAGAGGGATTCATCCCAGCTCAAAACTGGACATTTGATTCAAGCTAGTTGTCTTCTCCATTTGCAGTGATAGATATAGGTATACCCAGAGGAAGATTCACAGAGATCCCAGGTCGCTACTTTAGACTAATTTTTCATGATTACTAGGAGTCTGTTGGACAAAAATTCCACAGTTGAAATGTCTGCAGATGTAAAAACGCCTTTTGCTATTACAACCAACTGCTGCTTTGTTCCATAACTCTCCAGCTGAGACCTTCCCTCTTCCTGAGGCACCTCAAAGCAAGAGCTTTGTGAAGTGACTGGCTTCCATGTCATGTGAAAAGTTCACATTTTTCAGAAGACGGTTTTTTTCCCTCTGTTTTATCACAACCTGGCAGCACCAGTCTGAACAAAACCAGTGGAAACTATGCACTTCAAAGTCCTCATGAGCTAGGAGAAGAAGTAACAGAAGGTGATTTTTAGTGTTTATTTTAATTTAATTTCCACAATTGTAAGAAAACAGGATGGTAGGAATCTCTCTTGCCTCTTTCCTTAGTTCTTGTTCCATCTGTAACTAGTCAGGAAGAGATTACAAAGAAAGAATGGGTTGTTCAAACTTGTTTGTCCATGAAACTATCTGTTGCAAGAATTATTTTTTCTCTCAAAGATCAAAAATGCTTCACTTTGCCAGCCAGACTGGATAAATGCTGTGAAGTAGTTATACCAAAACAGTTGAAAACTTTTTAATTAATCTACTTTAGTTGTGTTTGCATCTGGTCAGGTTTTGCTTTCCACAAATATTCATGCAAATAAGTTTTTTGGAACAAAGTCTTTTTCAAAGTAAGTATTAAGAACAAGCAGTCAAATGTATATGCAGAGGAAATTTTACATTGCCTTTCTGCAGGGCTTCAGAAGCAAAAACTCAGGAGTTTTAGGTTTATTCCTGATATCAAGAAGATGTAAGGACACAGACTATTGTCCAAAACAAGAAATCCAGGTCTTATTTCAAGGGTGAAATCCTAGTTCTCCTGAATTCTTTAGTGGAATGCCCATACATTTCACAATGACAAGATTTGATTATGCTCCTAAGGTACTGAGTCCACTTTTTTTAGCCTAAGGGTTAGACAATGCTGACTTGATAAATTAAAAAAAAAAATCCTTTATGTTTTGGAGACCTTTAAATAGCACAGAGTAGGCAAATAATCTTTTTCCATTACTGCCCCAGGTTAATTTTAGACAATTTTTGGGCTGTGTCGCTGCCAGAAGAGGTATTTTGCTAGCCCTGCCTATGCCCTCCCATTCCTTTCCTCACAGCTGGCATTCTGGTTGATTTGTTTAGCTTGACTGATGAGCTGAGCCAGCAGAAATAAAAGGTTGTGAGCTGGTTTAGAGACAGATTGGCTTTGTTGTGATAAGCCCCCCTGATCTGGCTGGCAGCTTGGCAGTATAAAAAGAGGAGTCTGTGGAGGGAAGGTATCAGGAACACCTGTTTCGGGGGGGTAGCATGACATGGGACTGCCTCTACACTGCTTTCAAGACAGAAGTGTGGAAAGAGACACCTTTAACTGCTCCTCTGACTTTTCTGGACATTTTGCCTCAAATAGGTGGAAAAGTAGAGATGCCATTTCAGTTTTTAGTAGTAGATAAGGGTTGCTCAGGAAGCAGGCAGCAAAGCAGCACACAAAAACATGCCAATTTGGAAAATGAGGGGTTTCAGCCTAGTATCAAAGACAGAGAAGCACAATCTCCTCCTTCCTGGTATTGGCAACATTTGTTAAAACAAATAGCCCCCTCCACACCGTGTGCTTTTTCCCCTTGGGTTGGCCCTGTGCTCCAAGGGGCCCACAAGTTCTAAACCCGGCTGGTGCTCCAGAGGCTCCAGGATGATGCATCTGAGGCGCTGTGTTGCTCTGTTCTCCTTTCTCCACTGCGACAGCACAGCCTGCCAGGCTGCTCCTGCTCCCCTGCTTTCAAGGATACACTGCCACTGCATTCACGTGGATGTTATTGGGTTCACAGCTCTGTTACCTGTCCTGGCATTAGGAAGCAGCCCTGAACTGCCTCTCCCAAATATCACCTGGGAAGCCAGTGCCTCCAGAGAAGCAGGGAAATGGCCTCTTTCCACTATCAGTGGAAATCCCTCCATCATCAGGATGTTAAACCTTTGGCCTTTATCTAATCTTGTCCATCCACCCCTTCCCACCACTCACTATCAACTACTCCACAGCTGTAGATGTGTTTTGCTGTAGCCAAACTCAGTCATTTCAGGTTCCCACAGGAGTACTGTTTCTAAACCCTTATAATTTTCCACTGTGCCTCTGTTGAAATAGAGAACACTGAAAGTCTTTTATGGAGGAGGCTTATAAAATATGAACATCTGTTTGTTATGAAACTTAATGCTGTCAGATTGTAAGAGCCATCTAGAAAAGTATTTAACTCAAAGTGCTCTTTGTGTGTATTAGAACAAATGGCTTATATAGATATATTGGAGGAGACACCTGCCTTGGGTAAGATTTATTTCAAGGTAGGGTCATTGGGGATTTAGAAAGGATTCAAAATGGATGATCTGAATTCTCCTGAGACTCCTCTCCAAGGTACACTTAAAATGCCAGATTTTCTTGGCTCAAGACCACTATCAGACATGTTTTGTTACCTGGAAATACCTGCAATTCTTCAGTTTTGGCTTTCTGAGATGGTTGCACTATGAAGTAAAAATCACTGGCATTTACCAGCTACAGGTGATGGTTGGCAAAGTTGTGTTAACATTCTGTAACTACAAAATGCTGTCTCAGATGAGTTGATTCCAATGGAAAGTCAACAATGTTCTTCTCTTTGAAGTGATACTATTGAATTATATTTGGTGTAGTATTTGCTTTTATATCAAACTAGTTTAATAAGCAGCATGAGAACAGGAAAAGAGTAAACTGTGAGCTTTGTTCAAAGCATTCATCTGTGTATCTGAGAGGCATGCGAGACTCACTCTTTTATAAAAATTAATCTTTCATATTAATAGACCACTTGATACATTGCCACATGTGAGTGTCAGATATTGCCAATACTGGTGACAGGGGGATCTTAGAAATTAGAAATGGAAGAAGGTCATTAGATTTACAGTCTGCCCTTCTTGTCGATACACTGCTAAATGACTTTGCCTGGTGTGTTCTGCAATTGCATTTTAAATCAGTCCAACATTATACTCTGTTAGTCAGTAATCAGGGCTGAGGAACTCAGAGCCAGAGGAAGTGTGCAGGTTAAGGGTCAATAGTTTGTTCCTATTGGAAGTTTTTCCCTGAAGACTATTTACTGTTTTGCATTAATACAAATGGAGCCAAGAAGACTCAAATTGACAAAGCTGTGCCTCAAAAAATAATGTGCAAAACAAAACATACTGGTGATGTTTTAAAGAAATACTGAAAGATAGTTGGGCCATATTGCATCTCTATGTTCTCCAAGGATTATCATTTTTTTTATCATGATTTGTGCACTTCTCCCCGCTTTTGCTTTATAAGCAACAGAGAAAAAGAGGGGAGAGTACAAGAGACACAAAACAACTATATCACACGCATAAAGTTATAAAAGGGAAGCTTCCTTCTATTCTGTTTAGTCATATTATCTCAGGTTTAACTTGAAACACTAGGAGATCCAAATGGAAACTGAACAGAGGGTGAATTTAAAAGTTTCAAAGAGAAGGTATAAAATATTCCAGTTTAAACTTTGACGAACATTTATTTGTGTGCACACTGCCAGTTTAAAGGACAATGTATAACCAAGTCATTCAAAGTGTAACACAGCCCATAACACGTATTTCATACCATCATATGAAATGTCAGCTTAGCAAATACTACACTTTTGTAAAATTTACCATTTGTCTTACAAACCAAGACAACCTCTGATGCCATGGCCAAGTTCAGTTCACAGTTGCTAGACCATACAGGGGCAGGCTCATTTGCAAGATATGACTGTATATGCATGCAGGACACTCAACATCTCCTGTTGCTGTAATAATGCACTGATATGGTTAATGCAACTATATGATTATATCTGGGTCTGTCTGGGCTGGCTATTATTAAGTTTCCATCATGTTATCTTTTATCTATAATTTGTAGCTTTGATAGCCTTAAATCCCTGAACACACTGAAGAGATTACTAGGGATAGTTCATCCTGGAGGGTACCGTAGTTAGGAGATTTCTGGAAATGCATGATACTCTCCCTCTCTTTCCAAGCTGAAAGAGGCCAGGATATGAGGATGTGTGCTCAAGTCTCAGCCTCACAGGCAGCAGAGCTGATTCCAGCTGTGCTCTGCAGACCAGGCCCACAGGGCATGCAGCTGTTCATCAGCCCCATGAATTGTCCAGAAAGGCACAAAGAAAACAAAAGGGCTGCTCCCTTAGTTTTGCAGTAGGCAGACCTCTATATCAGTCTCCAAAGCCTCTCAGAAATGTACCGCCAGTTAGCAGCCCTGTGCTATGACCTCCATAGTTTGGCACAGAGTCAATTGTACTCCAGCATGTAACCACATTAAATGTGATTACTTTGCTCATACTAACTCTCCTAAATAAGCCAGGCTTCACAAAACAAGAAACCACAAAAATACCTGAAGCAATTCATTTTTATTGACATGATACTACCAACTCCAAGTGCCAGATTAAATTAAAACTCACTCCGAGTGATCAAAAGATGCCCAGCCAGCCTACTGTTTGCAAAGCTCCACTCACTCATGATGATCATGTTTCAAAAACAGGAGTAGACAAAATCCAAGAGATTTCTTATAGCCTTTTGGCTGTATTTAAGGCTAAAGGAAATGGGCCTTCATCACAGTTTCAAACCACAGCATAAACAAGTGTTCTTATTACCAAGAAAAATTACAGAGGCTTTTAGAAGATCAGGTGAAGGGATTAAATATAGAACAAATCACCTTCCTGCAATTATTCACTATCACAAAAGACTTAATGATGAACATATAGCAAAGGCCATTTCTGAGCAGAAGAGGCAACAAAATGAGTTACTGATTTCTTTCCTTTTGAATACTCAGTCTTGGTTATTTACAGAACATTTCCCGTGGACATCATTTAAAATACTACTGGAGTTGCATTCTGTATCAGTGCAAACAATTATAATTTTTAACTGCTGACAAAATTGCATTAGATTTGCTTGTTCTGTACAATTTGGAAGGAAATTAGACTGCAGTCACTATAGTATTGCTTTGCTTATAGTTTTCTTCATTTTCTACTGGCAGTATTCAGGGAATTAGGGTGGGCTTCCATTCCTAGACTGATAAACTCATTTTGGAGAAACAGGGTATCTGAGCTATGTGCAACTCAGATGAACACGAGAGACAACCAGCTGGGATCAGAGTCTGTAGGACTATTTGCAATACACTCTCTTTTGCTGCAGCTGAGTTCATACACATCCTAAGGGAGAGCTTGAGCCCAGCTTTAAAAGGGCTTCTATTCAGTGGAAACCATTTTCCCTTTCCCAGCTGCACAAAACTCAGCAGGACTCTGCAGGGTGGCTCTGCAGATATCTGGCCATACCAGGAAACTTAACTGGAAGTCAGTCTTGCTTCTAATTTCAGGGTGTAAACTGGGAGTAATCCAAACAAAGTGAACCCTAGATATACCTACAGTGGTGAATGCATCATCTTCAGGAGGTGACTCCTACAGGCTCCACAGTGATCCATAACCAATTGCTGTCTCTGCAGAATCCAAAGAAATAGTTAAAATTCTACTCTTTCGAATGCTTTCTGGACAAGACTCTCCTCCAAGATCAGTGTATGTCACACTCAGCATTGATGTTTTGCCTTTGCTATATGTGAAGAGCTCTCAGAGTTGACAGTGAAGCGCACATATCAAAGCTCAGGGGTGCCCTGCAGATCCAGGAATAGTACTTTGCCTCCCTACAGCAATTTACATAAGGTGCAATGTATAGTACACATGGCATGTAAATCAAACTTGTAATTTTCATAAGATTCCTAGTGATTTTTCAATCCTCAAGAACGAACACCAAGAAATATGTTTGTGTGACTGGAACACCCTTGTGCATGCAGTCTCCTCCTTTCACACATTTTTGGGCTCATCAGGTATTCCTCTTCACAGTGAATCAGGTAACAATAATTGCAATATTAAGCACTACACAAGTGGAGGGGTATAGAAATTTTTCATCTTTTCAGGTCTAAGTGTGCTTTCATTTCCCTGATTGTTAATATTTTCCCCAGGCCCACTTGTTCCTCAGTGTTTTGCACACTGCTGTTTTGAAAACAAACACAAACCAGATAAGACTCTGTCTATCAAAAATTAAGTCTAATCTAACTGGAAGGAAGAAGAAAGGGGAAAAAAAAGTAGCATAAATATGCTTGCAGCCATACTTTAGGGCACACTTCAAAGTAACTCCATGTGAGGCTCCAGGAGGTACTTTGCTACATACATAGAGGCAGGAGTTCTGTGCAGAGATGCATCCATGAACATTAAAAGAAAAAAAAGTTAAGCTACTTCAGTAATTTGTCTATACCTTTGATGTAGATCTCTTATTGCTAATGATATGTGTGCCGTGCCTTTTGGGAACTGTGTTTTACACTACTAGGCCAATATTCATTGGTATGTCTTCTGGCACCCTTGGAAGAGGCACTTCTATGAGAGGCAAGCAAAGCAGAAAAGGAAATACTATGCATTTTTTTTCATTTGAGGTCTTAGACATGCTATTATCTCCAATTACATCTTTTGAACACCTGAGAACCTGCTCCATAAATAAGGCCTCTCACGCTGCAAGAATTCCTTCATAATCAAATTTGAGGGAGAAATGGTGCTCGTTTCTCACCCAGATTTTTCTATAATAAGCCTCGGGAGGAAAAAAAACCGAAAAAAAAAAAATATTCCTTCCCAGAAAACTCTCTTTTTCCAGGCACTCACATCCTTGTAAACATATTGAATTCAACAGAAATGAAACTAGCCTCACTGGCTCTGCTCCCAAAGCCTTACAATCAAAGGGAAGTCCCTGTACAGATATTGCTTCTATTGTATCCTCACTGGACAGTAAAACACATACCTAAAGGATTAGTGAAAGAGAAGACATAGACTTTAAAGAAGGGGTAAAAGTGAGAAAAAAACTATGCAAGAAATGCAGATGCCAGAATGGAGACAGCTATTTCAATAAGCACAGCAGGAACAGGCTGATGCCCAGGGTAATGACAGGTGTTGGAAAAGGCTAACTTTAGGACTTGAACTTGTTTTGGAGTAGTTTTGCCAGAATAGTAAGCACAAGCTCAGTTATCATCAGCACAATGCCTTTCCCTGGAAGTTTGATAATGAAGAAACAGTTGCTGAGGTTTTAGCTCTTGCTGAAATCCTGCACTGGCCTCTAATTAACTTCATATTTATCAGGCTTGGGAGAGATCTTCCCTGTAATACAATTTGGTGAAGATTAATGAAAAAAAAGCACAACATAAAATCCTTTTCTAGTGAAGTTTTTGCAATGTCAGGGTAACACATTCATTGCCACACCCATTCCTGTCCTCTCTCTGTCGGTGTCCCACTCTAGTGGCAGAGTATATTTCATCCTAGTCTCATCCTAGGATCTGAGACCCATGGGTTCTCATCTCCATGAGAAGTAGAGCATGCAGATACCTCCTGGGGCAGGACTTCTTGCCAGATAGATGCATTTGTGTCACACCAATAGAGGCAGAAATTGCCTCAATTTTGTATGTACTTAACTACGCCGAACTGACACAGCACAGAGACCTGGTAATGTAAAAATCTGGACACCTTTTGTGTTGAAGCAAAAATAGATGGAAAAACAATTAAGCAAATGCATTACATTAAACCTGGGGTCTTGATGCTGTGAGAGGGAATATTGGTGAATATAATAAAAATACAAATTAGGCAAACTGGGATTTCTTGATCGGTGAACAGGTGATTGCTTAAAAGACAGCAATGAAGATCTCAAAAATGCTTCAAATATATCTTGACTAACAAAAGCTAGGGAAAGACTAATTTATTTATTTGTTGAGCAGAGATAAACCTTCTAAAATTGCTAAATCTCTTCTGTCTTGAGGTGACTGTAATCAAACTTCGAAGAAAAGATCAGGCAAGCAAGGCAAAGGTATAAGAATTTCTTGGAGACAGATTTTTTTTTTTTCTCATAGAGTTTTAATTTCTTTTCCTCTTAAGTTGTTATTAAGGTAAAGCCTTCTTCTTCCATGGCCTATATTCTTTCCATTAAGTTGACAATGCATTTGATATAGAGGAGTAATTTGTTTTTCCTGAGTTTTAGCATTTAATACCTTTTCCTTCCAACAAACACTCATACAATAAACTGCTGGGATTGGCAGTGAACTTCAAAGAGAGCAGCAGGCAGCTTAATTTGTCACCTCTGTCCTCTTACCTCCTTCCAAAACTGTGACAAGAAAGCACAATTCTACCTCATGTACAGTATGATGTGAACAGTGTAAATAACTGTGTGAATAATGCAACTTAAGTCCTACTTTTCCTACTGTAAAGATTTTTCAATGCTGGCAACAGATCCACTTACTAGAAACTTACTAAACAGGTTCTGATTGGTAGGATTTGTCCAACACAATATAATTTTTCCATTCGTCCTCCTGACTAGTTCTGTGAAGAGCTGCCAAAATCATAGAATCATAGTATGCTTAGTGTCGGATGGGAACTTAAAGACGATCTAGTTCATCTAGTTCCAACCCCTCAGCCATGGAACTTTCCACCTGACCAGGCTACCTATAGCCCCATCCAGCCTAGTCTTGAGCATTTCCAGGGATAGGAGTCCACAATCTCTCTGGGCAACTTTTTCCAGTGCCTCATCACCCTCACAGTAAAGAATTTCTTCCTAATATCTAATCTAAACCTTCCCTCTTTCATCTTCAGTCCATTTCCCTTTGTACTATCTCTACATGCCCTTGTGAAAAGTCCTTCTCTAGATATCTTGCAGGCCCTGTTTAGGTACCTTTCAAGCTGTCAAGGGCCCTCTGGATGGCTTCCCTCCCCTCCAGCATGTTGACCACACAGCTTGACAAACTTGCTCAGTTTGCACTCAATCCTTCTCTCCATGTTACTCACAAAGATGTTAAAATTTGACAATCCCAATATAGACCCTTCAGGAACACCACCTGTCTCTTGTCTCCACTTGGACACTAAACCATTGATTGCAACTCCTTCAGTGCCACCATCCAGACAATTCCTTATCCATTGAGTGATCTATCTGTCAAATCCATGTCTCTCAGTTTAAAGGCAAAATGCTGGGGTCTAGAAAGAAAAAGAAGGGAGAGAATGGAAGAGCAGACCCATACTCCATCAGGAATTATTCCAGATTTCTGCAGATGTAGTGAAAAAGTGGGGGATGTTGAAATATCAAGCAGACATACACGAATGGTAGGTACACAACCATAGGTATGAAAAAGAAAGCCAGGAGGGAACACCAGAGTGGTGATCAATGGTGATCAACTGGTGTCAGCAAGAGCTACCAGTTTTCTTCTGCTGAGATTTACATGTTTTGCTTTGAAGGTAGTACACACAGACATGATTAAAGAGAGCTGGATGAGATCTCCATCACTCGAGACATATCACCCACCATGCCATATGAAGCAGCATGACTCAGACCAATGATACCATTTAATTTCCAAGTCTCATTAAATGATATTGATAACAATTTTGAGAACTATACCCTCAAAACAAAATTTCCTTTCCCAGCAGTAGATTTTCACCTGTAATTTACTGACATTTTCCCATTCTTCTCCTCCTCGAGTTTAATTTCCCAAACTTTCTGCTTTGTCTTCTGTTTGCACTTAACTTTCCAGCAGCTTTTTATTTGGGGAAAAAATGCCTGCACCATTTCTCTCAGAGAAAAAAATAATACATTATACTTCTGCATATCATATGAAGCTCAGTTGCATTTTTGTTTCTTTATACATCTAGGGAACTCATCAATGAGACAGAGATCTCATTCTCCAATCAAATAAGCCAGTTTAAGTGTAGCACAGACCAGTAACTACAATGGTTCATTCTGGCTCTGCTGTTCATGCAGACAAAAAGGACTTTTCCAATAAAACAAACATAAACAGTTAACACAGAGTTGTGAACCCTAATAGGCTTCAGCTTATTGCCTTTACAGGAGCACACCGTACCAGTGAAGTACAGAAATTAGGCATTCAGGCAAATGATCTGGGGGTTGGTGACAGAGTGCGATCTTTCAGACCTTTGGAGCTATTTAGCTGCTCTCAAAACACACACACAACAACTCTGATAATTACATTCACTGCAAAACCTAGGCATGGTGCACTGGAAGCCTTTTAGGTGCTCTTCATAATTTCCTGCCTTTGCCAGAATAAGGCCAATTTACTCCTATTTCAGCAGGCTTGGGCAGAGTGAGAAAAGAGAGACTGGGTTGTCAGCATTATTGAAAAGATTCATGATTAGTCACACTCACTTGAAGGCAAGTTACTTGCCAGACACTACACCACTCATTAAAAGGCTTTCAAGCTGGCAGCCCTCCAGCAGCTGCAAAACAGCTCCAGAGCTGGCAGACCCAGGAGGACCCCTGAAGCCCCATGGTGTCCTGCACATAGGAGTGCAAAAGGTTGGGTCAAGCACGCCTGGGTGCAACTGGCAGCCCGGGAGTGCAGCTAGTAAGACTCATGTTCTACAGTGAGGAAAAATAAAGAAAATATTTCATAGCACAGCTGTTGCTAATGCCTTTTGAGGCTAGTCTCAAATTATCACCTTTGCATGACCCCTGTTTCTTAGTAAAGCTCATGCTTGGGTGGCTGGAAGATTCTTTCAGTGATATGGGAATTTGGAGAGTTTCCTAACCTTACTCAGCTCTGATGTGATTCCTGCAGGAGACGCTGGGATTTGTAGGAAAGGCCCTGCTAGCTCAGGCCCTCAAGAGCTGGTTTCCCATTTGCAGTGTAATTTCCATGCTCTTGACTTTTCCGTTGCTTTTATGTGAGAACAAAGCATAAACAATTTGTACCACTCCCTCACAAGATGGCTTTGGATTTGCCCCTCCTTGTTCAGTGCCAGCTAAAACCGAACTGCCCCAATTTTTTCAACACCTGCTGGATGCTGATTTCTTACCCCCATTCCAGAAGTATCAGAAGAACCAGATGTTCACATCTATCTTACTACATGTCCAGCCTGTTTTAAAACAGGATGTAAGATGAAGAATTAGCAACTCATATTTAGCTCATTTAACCAGGAAAACACAGGAGTGAGGGTTGGTAATATGACCAAGCCAGGCCAGCAGCTCCCTGGCTATCAAAGGTACAGTCCTTCTGCTCTCTCTCCCTCTCACCTCACCATCACCCAATTCAGCCCTCCCATCCCCCTCCCAGCTCCAGTTTACATGTCCCTCAAATATTCAAAAAGCCAACCAAGCCCTGCTAGCTCCCAGCACAATCCACATAGCAAGAGCAGGTGGCTCCAGAGAGATGGTTAAGCCACATCCACCACAGTGAAAGTAAATTATCACACCCTTGACACCTTGGAGAAGTCATTGCAGCCTGGTGGATCAGCATGGACTTAGGCCAACATGAACTTTATTATCAGCTGAGCCAGGAAAGACCACTGAAGGATTTAATCCCAAGTGGAGAACACCATGTGTGAGTGTGTATGGGGAATAACTACTTCTCCTAATAATCTGAAATAAAGCAGTATTTTCAAGAGGAAAAGTTATTTTTAGTTAATCATGCTTGCTTTTCCCTACCCCTCTTGAAAACAAGCTTTTAATAGAAATCTAGTGCAAAGTATGCTCCTATTATGCTAGATTTGTATATTGTATATACAGGGAGTATATGCTGCAGTATATGAATAACAGTACCCATGAAGAAAAAGATAATCGTCCTTTTTTCTTTACCTTTATGGGTAAAAAAATCCCATCAGTACCAAGTTTACACCTTGTGTGGTTGGTTTGACTTAAGCTTTTTTCTGTCTGCAGCATTGACACTGTGTTTGTAATATCTCTGCTGCACAGACATCTCTGATGAACCCTCACAGCATGGTGGGGATGGCAGGGCTGTCCTCTGTCATCTCACAGAGCTCAGAGCCAAACCATTCCCCAACAAAAGGCAAGGGAGAACCAACACAGAATTCTGGATGACAATTCTCCCTCTTTTCCTGGCTGCATGGTGTCTCTGAAGAACTTTGTGTCAGGTTTTGTATGATGGACACTGAGCATTATGTGTTCTAGTTTGGGTTTTTAAATACTTAGTGCTTAGCACATTCTCTAGGCCTGTGCAAGTTTGGGAGCCATGCTAGTCACACCTCATCTATTTCAGCTCTCTGCCCCCATCCTCAATAGAAACAACCTGAGAGTGCTTCTAAGCCTAGCGAAAGATTGCCTCTGCTTTCTCCAGTGGCCCTCATTTCCACTCACTGGGATATTAATCCATGTTGCTCCCTCCATCCTTGCTTTCCAGAAATACTGGTCACAGGACTGCAATCTGAAGTGACTCAGTAAAATCATTTGAACTCAAAGCAAAACCGAACTATTCCCCACTATATCTATCTATCCCTTTGTATTCAAGAAAGGACTGGATGTGGCACTTAGTGCCATGGTCTTGTTCACAAAGGTGGTGATCAGTCTAAGGTTGGACTCCATCTCAGAGATCATATCCAACCTAAATGATTCTGTGACTCTGATTCTTTATTTGTACATCATCTCTTTGTGGGTGGTTCAATTTTTTCAGCCTTATCCTTCCACCATCACAGCTTACTTAATGTCTGTGGATGCTCTGGCAACATCTGAGGAGGGGGTGAGCAACGGGCTGCTGAGACACCAGAGCATAGGAAAGTTTAAACTGGATTAATCTACTGAGGTCAATATATACTGTGTAACAACATTACCCCAGCCCCACTGCAGGACTCTGCTGGCAGCATGTGCTACCCTGTTCTTTGCCCTGTAATTGCACAGTATGACTTACCATGACAAACCTGACTAAGAGCTTCCTACACCTGCCCACTCCCAGCTGGTCGCTGCTGTGTCCTTCCCAGCTGCCTCCCCAGTGTGCAGATTCAACTGAGCATGTGGCTACTATCTAAAAATGGATGGGTGTTGTTTCTTTTTTTTTTTCCTTTTCAGAAGGAGAGGAAGTGATTTGGGTCGTTATAAACAAACATGTCAAGCTGAGAAGCGGTAAAATTGGAACAGAGAGGAAGGGTTTGGAGAGACAGGACGGAAACATATGATTAAGATACAACATGGAAAGACACCTGGAGAGGCTTGAGCTTCTATATCTGTGCAGAAACACAAAAGAAATTGGGAAAATCCTGGTGTAAAACATAATGCTTTTCTTTCCATTACTGTAATGTCTTTTGACACCTCTGTTCAGTTTACTGCCTGAAATTAAAGTTGTGAAGGTTTTGGGCTTCGCACATATTCCTTATAAAATATTACTCTATTTTAACAAGTGAAAATTAGCTTCAGCTCTCTCTTCTTTCTGGTCCACTCAAAAGCCTCACAGGTGAAACCAGTAAGGTACAGCAGCCTGGACCCCTCAGCTGAGAGTGTCTGAGTCACATCCTGTGCTTACCCACAGCACCCTGGCTTCCACCACTCCAAGAAGTGGCTTTTAAAAATAACCTACATTCTGAGGAAAATCAGGAGTCAATATAGATGTTTTCTCCAGCCAGAACCCACAGTTGAAAGGTTTGTAAACTCTTCCTTCAAGCATACCGTGTCACAGAGGTCTCCACATGTGGGACTCAGGAGTGTGGTTATGGGAGATGGTGGTGGGTAGGGCCAATTCACTTTTGAGAAACCATATTCATGTACATGTCCAGGGTATGCATATTCAGCACATATTTTAGACAGCTGTTATGGCTGGTGCGACTTAGACAACATTTTAAAATACAGTTTCTCCCTTTCCTCACCACAGATGCATCCAAAGCACTTACAGTGATAACATTTTTTACCATTTCCCTGAACAAGTGACCTTTACCACCCTTAAAAATCCCCTTTTCTGTCCCATCCCCCTTGCAGTCAGTATGGATGCTGGCCATCTGCCTGTTCCCACAGTGCTGTGCTGGGCTTCACCTGATCAGCAAGAACTCATTCTGTGTAGAAACTCTTACCGGCCAAAGCCGAACCTCTCAGTCACAGGTTCATGTTCAGGGTTTTCTGGAAACTTCTGAAAACACTATGAAGCCTTCCACAGAGCTGCCACATCCCATGGAGTGAAGAGGGAGCATCCAGCTTGTGTTGGGCGAGCACTGGTACGTTTTCAGTAGGCGGAGGGCAGACAGCGAGCGCAAGAGCGTGGGATGTGTGAGCTGTAGCACCAGGCTAGTGATGAATACCAAAGAATCCCAAAATTATGAGTTGTAACCCACAAGCGGTTCCAGGGGAGTTTCCATTCAGGCTGTGATTCAGCAAAGCTGCTGTCACAAGCAATAGCATATCAGCCTAAAGTCGCCACTAAAACCATCTGTGACAGTCAGCCTCTTCTCAGACGTGTGGTTACCTTGCCCCCATGGTTTTTCAAAAGCTACCATTTTGCTCTCACATAAAACATTGACAAGGCAAGAAATCAGAAAACTTTAGGCTCTGGCAGATTTGGTCTCAAAGTTAAAGCACAAACCCGTGGCAAAAGACACGGGCTGCTTCTGAAGCTGCAGTCTTGTTGAGAAAAGTCTCCTCAGATGCAACCTGGCCTGGAAACCGGCAAGAGGGAAGGTGAGCCGAGCATGCAGGAGTCGTGCGAGGCTCGCCATGAGATGGCAGCCTTCCCCGCCGCCTTTGCATGCCCCGGCAAGATGTGCCAGCACCGCTTCAGCACAGAGCACTTCTGTCTTCCCGACAGAGATGTGCTGCCAAGATTTTAACAAAGGGCTCCCTCAAGGAAAAAAGAAAAAAAAAAAAAATCCAGCCTTGCTTTGCAATATATAGAGCAATCCTCTGGCGGAAACCTTCTCCTTCGTTGAAGTAAAATCCCAATCCAGTAATTACACATTTCCAGTGCATGTTCTTCCCACACAAATCTACCCACTGCAAACTGGCCCCACAAGTGAAGTTGACAGTCCTGGGCTGCTCCAAGCTTGGGTTCAGCAGGCACATCACCCTCTCCCTGGTACTGCTTTGCACATGGCAAAGACCTCTGGGTGCTGCCAGACACATCTCAGAGAGAAGAGCTCTGTCATGGGCCAAGGGGCAGCAGGAGCTGGGGCAGACAGGCAGCATTCAAATATTCCCATGTTTCCAGTGCCTTCTGGCAGCACATTCAACGTGATGTCAACAGAAAGTGCAGGCATGAAGGAATAGGAGTACAGAGCTATTGGCCCCATGGCAATCCACTTAAGGGAAATGGTTTGTGTTTCAGACCCCATCAGGATTTACACTGTGGAACAACCTGTACCACTCCTTCCTTTAAGAACACAGGGAGACCAGGAGGAGCTCTACCCCATGCTGGTCTCACCTGTGTGTTGTTATCACAAGAGGATCCAGACAGATTTGGAAACGTCAGGATATCTTCTGACTCTCCTGGTAGTTGCACTTGTAGGAGTCAGCCAAGGGGATAGAGACACTGCAAACCTACAAGGAAATAAAGAAAAAAATTAATCCACAGACCTGACTTGTCCCTTTCCTTAAACAGATAGAGTCACTCCATGCGCAGGATTGTGTCTCTTTAAGCCCATTTCAATGAATTTTGATTTGAAAGTGCACTAAGGTGAACCTGGAGAATCAGCATTGCCTTGGATGAGTCAGAGCAACCCTCATGTGCCAGATGCTGACTTCAGTCACACCTGTGACTCTCGGCTCTCACACCTCTGCAGGTAGCAGTGTGATTTCAGGGGGAGAATTGCGCAACCGTGCTCAGAATCTGCCTTGCTCACCCCAAGGTGTTGTACTGGTATTACTGACAGAGGTATCTGACCTCTTGCAACTTCAGTCTTCTCTGGGTTTACACATGAACAGAGGTTGGCTGCTGAGCACACTGCTGACAACAAGAGGTGACAGGATAAATGAGCAGGACTTGACTCCAAAATCAGCTTCACATATGCCACTGTACAGCTGTGTCAGCGGGGATGTAACTGTGGCACAGCCTGCACCCCTCTCCAGGCTCTCCAACCTTCATTTTCAGAACTAGATCCAGAGTAACTGCCTTCATTAAAGCAATTCCCAACATACCCTTGTATAGAGAGAGGCTAAATCTGTCCGGTTTTTTATTAATGCCACACTTGATGACTTTCTAATTGTGCTAGAGAGCCCCTATGCCTTTCACAGTTTTCTTCAGGCTATAAGTACCGTGGGCAACTTTAAAACCATGGGCAGCTGCCAAGCTTGTATACAGAAAACATTCAAATACAGATGACTTTTCACCTTTAGTTGCCAGAGGCCAAATTCTTTCAAACAATGATAAACCTTATTTACCCAGGAAGTCTTCAAATTCTGGAGTGAGCCTAAAGGTCACGAGGTCTGAGATGACCTTGAAAAGTGACTTTTATCTTGGTGGACATCCTGGGGACTCAGGCTTAAACAAACATGTTCTCATATCTAATTCTCCCAAAAGCAGATCTCTGGGGCCAAAGGTTATGTACTTAGTGAAATATTGTGTGCAGACTTGCAGAGCTGTATGTATTTCCTCGTAATTAACAGAGATTACTCCTAATTAATAAATGCAGGTCTTTAGGAGGAGGAGGATTATTTGGAACTTGAAGGATGTGCAGGCTTCCTGCAAAATGCATGACAATTGATGTGATGATTACACAGGATCAAAAGATGTAAAGCCAGAGGCAGAAGGAGGATCACTAATCCTTAGGTCTGAGCATGGCAATTTTGTTATTTTGCAGGACAGCAAAGAAATAGCAAGAATATAATTGCACCAAGGACACTTCAGCACAACGCAGAAGTAGACTGCACAAGAAGCTGCAGCAACAGCCGTGGGCCATGCCCACAGACCTAACATGCAGGCCAAGAAAACGAGGCAGCAGAGGCAGGAGACAAACCAGGGCACAGGGTGAGAAGAGGCCTGCACTAGGGTCAGAGATCTGAACCCACCAAAAAGATGTGGAGATGAGAAGAGCAGCAGCAGAAGAGTTAGGAGGCTGCAAGTCTCCAGGTTCCCAAGGCTCAGCATGAGTAACAGGCTAAGCATGCAGGGCTGGGTGGAGCACCACTGGGCAGTCACCCAGCCAGGGCAGCCCTGCTGCAATTCCATTTGTCTTAGGACATTTACTCCAGAGATTAATTGCAGCAAGAACCACAAAGGTAGTTAAGGAGTTTTTGAGGCACCTGTGTATTGCTGGGCGATCCATGCAGGCTCTGACCATGTAGATATTCTGGCGTTCAGAAATTACTACCTCTCACTGACTTTAAAAAGTGTCTTCCCTCTGCTTGTAACTGGAGCATCTCGCTCCGTTTGCTGTGACATTGCAGTCTGAAATTCTGGTACTTAAACCTGCATCTTCTCCTGTGTTCTTCAGTTTGTATTGAGCCTGGCCAGATGGGAGATTCTGCAGTGCAACCAGCAGCTGCTGTGTTTCATATCCAGGGGCTGTGGGTGTCTATAAACCCCCTGTGCTTCTTCACCAGTATGGGTTATAAATATATGTGGGCAACAATCTGAGAAGTTAACTCAAGGACTCTTTCTGCAACAATCTTCCTTGTTTTCCTGCATGTTTTCTCTCCTTTGGCTAAGGTTTCTATGGCTCTGACTCTGGTTTTATCATTGTTTTCTGTAGACATGTATGTGCATCACACATGTAAACACTGGCATTTCTACTCCATCATAAACGCCATTTTTATTGCAGCCAGAGTAGGCATTTAGAAGGTGCTTTACTTAATCTTTCTTCTGTATGTTACAAACAAAAGGACGCCTTCCAGTAACCACAGGCTGGTCTCAGGAGCCTGTTGACTGCTACAGAAAGTAGGGGAAAGGCTTGCCTTAGGACAGCTCTTCTGCTGGTGTAGATCAGACCCACATAATGAGTTTGATGCTGAGGGTGCCTGTGAAGTAATGAGGGTGAAAGGACAATTGCCAGCAAGTTGCATGGGGAGACACCTTATCTCATTAATAGGATATGCCACATGGAAAGCTGGGTCTTAAATCCTGTTTCTGGCAAGGACTTGAGTACTTTATTTTTGTCTGAAAATAGGATGTTTCCTTTCACTTAAAAGCCACAGTTCTATTTTTTTTTTTTTCTGGAGTTGGTCATTCATGACCTTTAAAATCTCTCCCAAAGAACATCCGCCAAAGAAGATGGGGTTCACATCCACATCATCGTCCTGTCCATTAGCTCAACATTCAGAGCATAATTAATACCTCTATTCCTCAAGTAGTGGAGGGAACCAAGCCCGTGCCCCCCCAGCCCTGACAGGACTGACCTGCGGGACTGACAAGGAGGGGAGAGCCATCAAGTCACAAACCTGCCATCAATTGCTGATTGATGTGCTGATTGATGGTTGTGCTGATCCCTCCTCACTCCAGTAAATCCTGCTGCTCTCACTGCCAAGCTGGGCTGAAAGTCACAGAACACAACAGGACTAGAGAAGACAAACAAGGCAGATCCTGAGGTGATACCATTGTAGTCAAGACAGGTTCCTTTCTGAATATATGCTGGCAAAGCTGTGCTGGTCATAGGTTGGTCCCATTTGATTGAATAATGACTGAAATCAGAGATAAAACCCAAACTGCCTGCCACAGCCTGCTTTAGTGCCCCATTCTTTCTTACTGATCTTTTCCCTTTGACCACATCATTAGCCTTTGTGTCAGGAGGCAGCTCATTTTGCTCTACTCAGTCATACATGGATGATGCTGCCCCATGTCCTGCAGCTTCTCTTCATGTCTCATGCCTTGTGTCCCTTCCTCAAGACCTCTTCCTCCTCTTTCTGAACAAGGTGTTCTTGAAAGTTTGAAGTGGTCCTGTGTGGAGAAACAGATCCTGATGAATCTGTGGAAATTTACTTGAGCACAAAGGTCACTGGGATGGCAGGTGCCACCGGAGTCCAGTGGCAGCACTTCTGAGCATTTGAGAGTCATTATTTCTGCATATAGCATCTCAACCCTCTTGTGACTCTAGCTGCAAGTCTTAGAGCCTTGCCCCCAGAAAGTAGAAACCTGCTTCAGAAGGATATTGGCTACCTCTGTCACCTGTATGTTTCCAGAAGAATTGAGTGTTTTGCTGGTCCTCTGAAAAACAGGGACGTCCAAAGTAAAAATTTCTCAACAAATACTGTCACTGAGCTGGTAAAACAAAACCTGATTATATTATTTTCTATAACCAGACACTACCATCCTGTTGAAGATTCAAGGCATGTAAACAGCAGTGTTACTCATCTACAAGAAGGTATCACAGTCAGGTTTCAATGCTGGGATCTTTTTTTTTTTTTTTCTATGTATCAGCAGATTACATAGAAAAGACAGAATTTAATGATAAAGCTCATTCAAAACAGGTCAGCGTAAGATACTGTGTTAATAGGACAATGAGCATGCTTTGTAATTCTGTATCAATCATATGTCACCCCAAATTTACATCTCTCTAAATTCTCCTAGCATTTCTAAGAATTTTATACCCTATCAGCTCACCAGTGTGTTTGCATACAGTTTACACACTTATATTGGTTTTGAATGCCAAAGAATCATTGAGTCAGAAAGTTTTCTGAAGGATGGCAAATCAAAGGCTCAGCATTGCACTTGGTAGAAAATGGCAATAATTTACTTTCGATTGAAGTTTTTTGGGCATACATGCATACAGCCATATCTCAGTAATAGCTGAGTCAGATAAATCTTGGAGTAGCTAGGCTAAGCAAGATCAATATGATGGTGTTGACAGGTCAGCTTTCAGTGGCAAGGTCCAAAGCTAGAAACTGGTTTGTAATATTCATTATATTCAGCCCTAAATCCTACTTCTGGTTTTATTTTGTGCATCACATTTTCAAGATTTCTGAGGTATGAGAAATAAATAGGAAGCTTGGTTGTGTGTGATGGCAAGTGGAAGTCCCAGACCTTAATGGCTTTTTCTAACCTGTGCTTGGTGCTATTGCAGGGCTCCTGGGGCACCAGGACTGATGGAAGGGAGAGGTATCAGTGTGGTCACCTCATCTCTGCTCCAAGAGGATGGGACCACATGGTCAGAGAGCATCTGTGGAGGTGGAGGTTTGCAAGCTCTCCAGGGTTTGCAAACCTAGGCTGTGAAAGGTGATCCCACATGTATCTACATTGCTTTTTAGAACCCAGCTGTTATGCAGCTGATGTTGCGAAGTCATGTTTTGAAGAATTAGGGCATATTAAAACTTCTCAGCATAACACTAATAACAATAATAACCAATAGTAATGAAATAAGACCATTCTTTTGGGAAGGAAAAGAAGTGTATGGAGCAAGACACTAGAAAGATTTACTGCCGCAGTAAGGATGATTCAAATTGCTATGAAATCAATTATGAGAACACTTCCTTTCCCAATGAAACACTTCCTTCTCATTGGGAAAGGTTATTGAAGCACTTGGGAAGGATGCATATACAAAAAGTTTGTCCATTTCTCTCATTCTAACGGTTCTCTTTTAAAGGACACCACAATTCTTCACTCAATTATATACTTGTACTGCCTTGACTACGCTAACTCTACAATAAGCGTTTGAATTCTTCCATGTGTAAAGTGGTGATTGGAAAATTTGGTGACGTGGGGTAGGTGGAATAATTCTTAAAGTTCTTCAGTCTGTCTTATTAAGAATTCCCCCTCCCCCATAAAATCATTTCCACTTTATAGCTGGACTTGAAAATGGCCAGTGTCTGTCTCAAACCAACTGAACCCTCCTCTCACAAACAGGGAGTGCATCAGCTTCTGGTTCGTACTGGAGCTGGGAGAAGCAAGGCAGAGGTTGTTCAATGCCACCCCCACAGAAGTCCCCCTGGCAAATCTATATGTTTACTCCACACTTAGCTTCTTTGCTGGATTGCCCTCAAAGGAATCAGCACTTAATTCTGGCAATATTTGGGAAATGGGTGCTCATCACTAGAAATTGGCCGGATAAGATTGGCTCATTGAGTACACCCAGCCAAACGGATCCACTTTGAGCTGGCCATAGTGTCTGTTTGGATGAAGCCTGGTTGGGCTCAATGATCTTAAAGGTCTTTTCCAACCTAAAAAGATTCTAGGAATCTTTGATCTACAGAGAAATATTTTGTTTTTCCTCTGCAACATTGTTTTAGGTTTGAAATTACATGAATTTCTCTGAATGAGTGTACTTCACTGATTGCTGTGGCAAAGAGACTGTGTGTCATAAATGTTGCCCTCTTACTAACCACAGGCAGATTGTCTTTTGGTGGCAGTAAGGCAAATAAGGGCTGAAGATGTATCTCTTCCTGGCCAGTACCACACTGTCTCTGTGCAGCTACCTGTGGAGTCTTGGACATCTCTATCAACTTTTTTTGAGTGTTAAATATTTTTATTCAAGTGAAAGTCAAACAAGTGACACATGGAATGAGAAGAAATTCAGATTATTTTCTCCATATTTTTTGGTCCTTAATCAAAATCCAAGTTAATGTATTAACATTAATTGAAGAATATCAAGTTCCTTCTCAAATTAATCCCCATTATTTCTTAAATGCAATACAAAGATATTTCAATATTATCAACTAAAAGAAAGTGTTTGATTACTTTCAAATCCAAATATTTCATTTTGTATGCCAGCTCATTTCACTGAATGTCCATTCAATTTAAGCTACACCCAATGTCTCAATAAGGTCTTGGTACTCCGCTGCCTTTTGTTGTTGATTTTCCCCATTGGACTGAACTTTCTAGACAAACTGTATTTCCCATAACTTGTCTGCAAGAGTTCCCTTAGTACTGGCCACAGCTCTCAGAGAGCACAGACAGTTTATAGGAACATTTCTAAAAAAAATACCAAAACAAAACAGAGGTTGATTTTCCTGAAGAACAAATACAGAAAAAGAAGAGAGTTATGGAAAATTTAGATTTTGTAGAACCTACAATTTCAGTGGAAGTTTTCCACATGAGTAAGAGCTCTTTGTCATACTGACAGTACACTGGAAAGCTCAGGAAATGCACTTGGACTGTCACATGCCCTGGCCCTTCCACCCACCGTGGCTCCCTCCTTATTCCTTTCTGTGAGAGCATTTGCCAGCCCTAGAGGGAAACTTTGTCTTTTCCTAGGAGGAAAACAGGTGTCCAAATTACAGGGGAAAAGGAGGAAGAGTGGAATGAATCTCCTGGAGGCTTCCATTTTCATAGCTCTCCTTCTGTGCAGAGACAGATAGGCAAGTGAGCCAGCAGTAACTGAAGAAAATAAAGAACAGACTGCTCTAAGTTCTTCCTTTAATCTATTCGCTCAGGCAAAGGTTAAATTAACATTTGAATGCCGCTGTAGAAGAACTAATAATGTTGCCTTTATGTTCCAAGGATCCTCTCTCTTAAAAATACATTCTTTTCTACTCCAGTTAAGGAAAGCTGTGGTTCCAATCATCTCTAGGGTGAAGATCCCTGTTTTTGCCATGCACTAGCTGGTTGTCCTGTTGTTCCCTCATCGATTTCCTACAGTGCTTTAGGTAGTGATTCAGGAACAGCTGACTGTGGGTACATGTTCCTGTAGTTAGAGAGAAGGGAAATGTACTTTGAGGTCTTTATGAAATTTTGCCAGGTGCCTTGTGACTTTCAACTTCTGGACCCCAGGGAGAAATCTGAACCCCTAGCTGAGAGTTGAACAAAAACCAATGTACTGTATTACTATCCAAGAAAGCATTTTTGGACCACGTTTAAAGGTACACTCTCCCTCCTGATTAGGAGACTGTGTTTTTATTGCCATTTAGAATGGATTTAGCTATCTATGAGGTTATCCTGCAGACTTTCCAGGCTTTCCCATTGTAAGTTATATGTACACTAAGGAGGAAATCAAAACAAATGCGTATTTGTCTTCAGCACTGACAATGGTGTCAAGTGAAAGACAAACACAGCCAGAGCAGCAAAAGGAATAACAAAAGTACTTACAAAGAACTGAGCCAGTATATATAATTTTTTAAAGGTCTGCTAATTATTCAGCACAAAAATCCCCAGCTTTGCAGGTTGCAATGGGAAAGGATTTGCAGAGTGGTCTATCAGTGTCCAGGTGAGGACAAGGCCAAGCCCATCCTGTCATTGCTGTTTGCTTTTGACTTTCCCCATCCTCACAAGTCACTACTGACACTCTCCTGCCTCAGTGGACCAGCTGGGCTTGTAATACATCTTTCTGCAGTTGGTCTTACACTCCTTTGGACAAGCAGCAGAGAATGTGTCCCACTCACCAGAACACAGCAGGGGAAGGAATCCACCCCTATTTCTCCTGAACGCCCTAACCAGCTGCTGAGAGTTCTCTCTATTCATGAGAATCAGATAGGCTGAGCACATCTAGGAGGCACCTCTGAGTCAGGCCTCTCTCTCTTTAGTCCAGTAACCTGCATCCAGAGACTGTTATCTCCCAAAGAATCAAGGTAGAGAGGCTCATTTAAGCCCTCTCATATTTTCTTTCTATGAAGATCTTCCTCACTGCTAGCTGAGGGTATTTACATATTCTGTATTTTCATTTATGAACTCCTTATGAAGATAAAGGCAAGCAAGAATGAGCTCTTGGGACAAGTTCACTGTAGAAAATAACAGATCCTCACCCATACTCCAGGTCCTGATGGCACGACCTCTTTCCCAGTTCTCAGGCCCTTCCAGAGAGGCTACAGGGAGCTGTGTTCTGACTTTAGTATGCTAATTAATGGCTGGAGTTGATGTGACTTGGAGTCACATGGAGTTGATGTGGAAATGGAGCACGGCCTGAATCTACTTACAGTCTCTGTTTAGCTTCGTGTGTGCACCCTCTGTAATTTGGGAAGCTCTTCCAGTGAACATTACCTCACTCATCCCAAAGCCCTGAATAGCTCCGCACCTATGCACTGCACAAACAGACCAAGAGAAGCAGACTAGAGGGCTCCCACTTACACAATATCCCTGAAGAGCCCTTCCATGAATCCCACAAAGATCTTGTGGCAACAGGTTTTGCAAGACAGTTCTGAGAAAGGTCAAAGACCTCTGTCTTGCAACTACTGAGTATGTGAAACTGTGCCTCCTCATAAATGCTGTCATTATTACACTGCAGTAGCATTGCAAACACTATGGCCTTGCACACACTAGGAGGAACTTCAGTGTTTCCTGTCATGGCCCAACTCCACCTTTGGTAGCATTCCTGTGACCCATTGAATCAGCAGCAGCGACCCTGGCTTCTGCATGGTCAGCATGTGGCTACATGGAGGCAAACCCCAAAGAGGTACAGGCAAAAGTTAAGCTGCTGCACCTCGACACCTCACCCAGGCTAAACCCAGCTGGCTGCCAAGAGCTAGAGCTGCCTCTGCTGTTACCCCAGGATTGCTGACCAAGAAAGGCACACTCTGGACATCTTTCCCATAGAATGACCAAGCTGGAACTCCTGCAAGATTCAGTGACAGCTCCTCAGAATGCCACTGAAGGGAATGCAGCACTTACTTTATCCTTTTTTTATATACTTTAGTTAACCAGATAGAAATCTCACCCTGAATGTAGCCAAGAAAAAGTAAATTGAATCCTCAGTTCCTGCTTTACAAAGAAAGGCTTAAACCATCAAGCTTTCATGTATTCAGGACTGCTTTAAGCATGCTGTGTGTAAAGGAATGGAAGACTGAGCTGAGGTGCAAAAAATGCCCAGCCCTAAGTTTATTATTCTCCTTATAAAATAAGACATCTTTTGAAACATTTTTGAGTACTGTGCAGACTTGCACTTGCACAACACAGCTCTCCTATGTCTAGTAAGATGCTTCAGCCACTGGTGGTAAGAGTAGCTGTCCTCTTCCTTTCCTGGCCCATCTCCATAATACAGGAAAGCATAGATACCCCGGGTTTTATCTTTATGAGGTGGTTCACATGGCTAACAAAGGTATTTCAATTCCATTACAGAATTTAGCATGGCAGCACCCCAGCTGACCTTTGGATCTCTTTCCCCTCAGTCTGCATGTGACTCTCTGTTATCTGACAGCTCAGAGGAAAGGAAAGAGGTGCCTTCCCATATGGCAGCTTTGGGGTTTTTTTTCCTGAAGACATTATAGGAAATTCTGGTCAGAAACTTCAAACACATTATCCAGAAATGGTTAAAAAGTTAAGTTCTCTTTAGGTTTACATTGCAGTAAGGTACAAAAATGGTTAGCCCTGTGACAAAATGAGCATCAGATTTTAGTTTAAAACTCTCAGTCTCTGGTACAAATAGTTGCAGACCCTTTATTTGTTTTCAGAACCTTTAACTTATTATTTGGGTTTTCTGGTAAATTAATCTATGCATCTGTCAACTCACAATGCAAAAACTCACAGGACTTCATGGCCAATTAAACTCCTCTGGCAGAGAAAGAGCTCTTAACATTGGAGTAATTGTATTAAAATCTAATAGAAAGCCTTTCCACATTGTTACAATGGGGGGGGGGGGAAGTGTCAGCTTGCATTTGGATCAAAGCCACTTGCAAAAATGTCATTTTATCCAGTTAAAGATCTTATATATCCTAATAGTGTCTTTGCTTTTTGTGATGTGTTGAGAAGAGAAACAAAGTAGCTCTGTGAGAATAGATATCAGTGATTCCTCATAGTCCACAGATTTGCCTCATATTGTGACTTATGGTAATCTCCAACTAAAGTTATTTCTGTGGCTGGGGCACCTGTATGGTCGTTCTTTTGCTGGCAACATATGAATTCATTTGCCACACTTCTTCTACTTAAGCCATTCATAGGAGGTATTTGTGGACTTTTACACCTCCACCTGTGTGCTTATGTTTATGAAACAGTAATGTTGCTCTATTACATTTGTTTTCCTTTTTTATCTAGGGTTCAACTTGGCCAAGAACAAAAAACAATTAGTGAGGGATTATCCGACAGAATGATCACACCTCATGATCCCATAATTCTCATTTCACCAGGAAATGGAGCTAAAACATGAGCAGTTCATTAAAGCCCAATATTGGGTTTACATTTTCTTTTCACAATATGTTAACTGCAACTGGATTTTTTTTCCCTTTTATTTTTTTTCCCCTGGAACAATGAATAGGAGTTATCTCTTACATTCAAGGGAACATGGCCCCAAAACATTTCCTGCATTAACTCCCTATGGAGAAGGCAGGATGTTTAGGAATCATGCTGTTGAAGACAAAGGTTGGTCAAAATACTGCATCAGACAACTGCAGAAATGGAATAATGGCTTCAGTGATATTTTTTCCATTTTTTGGAGAAAACCAAAAATAATTGTAATTCAAATTTGCTCAGTAGTGAACCAACAAAAATCACTTTTGCCTCTGACAGAAATCTGTCTCAAGTTGAGGACATGTCCAGACAAGGGTGTATTTCTTACATCCCTAATCTCCACTATAAGACTAACAAATTTTTGAAAAATCTGTGCCACAGTCAGTTAACACATATATTTGTCAGTGGCAAAGCAGACTGTTTGATCTTTGCTCTAAGCATAAAGCACCATTTCAGGGTTGCTTGGCAGCTCTGTTTTCCTTCCCTTAGCAAAAGAGATGGATTCATTTAGAATTGTGGGCCACAAAGAAGGGAGCTCAGGTGTGGCAGAAATGGCAGGTGGCTGGAGCTGACTTGACAGCAATTAAATGTACAAATCTTTGATTAGGCTCATGGGAATGGAGTCATTAGCTACAGAGAATGGACCAGCTTGCTTTCCACTGCCTCATTAGCCATAATACTGATATTACTTTAAAAAGCCTGGAAAAAAGCCCTCCCATACAGAATTAGGAAAGTTGAGTTTCAAGGGAAAAAAATAAACTAGAGTAAGCACTTTCTAGCTGAACAAACAGAGGCTGGCTTTTCTGGTCACTGACAAAAAAACCCTCATGTTTGCTGTACTGTGAGATAGTCCCATAACCAGTGCCACAAGCAACGATTCACAGAGATCAACAAGTTGCTCTTGGCCACTGAAATTTACTGAGGACCTCATCAGCAGTGTCCTGCTGTGCTCCAGTTCCGAGTATTGGTGCCTTTAACAACATCCTTCCCTGCAAGTGCAGACCTTCGGTCAGTCACACAGTGGAATTATCAGGCTGGATATAAGTTGCACATAAATCTCCAAGCTAGCTGGCTTAGCCCAGGACAAGATTTGGCTTGGGCTTTGTTTATCTTCCTGTAACATGACTGGTTGAAGAAGGGCTGCAATAACAACACTCTGCCATAAATTAACATCCTCCTGTCCCCAGCTCTGCCCTTGCTATTTCATGGCAAAGTTTATAATTAAATAATCCCTACCCACTTGCCCTTTCTCTCCCACTCTTCCTTTGGTACTCTCTATCTCACCACATTAATTTCTCTGACCTCCTAAACCAGCATCCTCTGAACAAAATCAGAAGAAATATTTTCCTCCAGGGCCCTCATGTAGGGTTTCATGCCAACAAGCTGATGGTACAAAAGCAGTTTGGGAAACAGTGAGGGCAGTGGCTTCTCACCTCTCACATTGCTCAAGCAATTAGTAGCACAGATGAAGCAGGGACAGAGGGAAATAATTTTTTGCTATTCGGTGACAACACTGCTGGGCCAGTGTTTTGCCTTCTACAGCAAGAGCAAGATGCGAAAAAAAATGACAATTCTCTAGGGATTAATATTGTCCTCTCATAACATTGGACACTGAACTGTGGACTCATAACACCATCCCTTGCTTGTTTTTGAAGTCTGGGTTCAGGTTCTCCTGTCCCAGCACTAAGACAAGACGGCCATTTCCACGACTTGCTCCTTCTCAGGTTTCACAGGGACCAGATGCTACAAGAGAGCTACATGTCACAGATGACTTACCCATATAGGCATTGGGTAGAAAATTTCAGTTTCCACATAGGTGTAGTTTGAGGATCTTTATGCTGTCTCCCTGCAGTAGTAACAGCATACTTCTTCACCTTCTCTAAGAGTATTTGTTCCTCATGTATTTTTCGATATGTAGAAGCTAAATATAAAAAAGGACTAAGTTGAAAGGTATGTTTTCTCTGAAGAAGGAAGTTTGAGTTGTCAAAGAAGTATAAAATATGTGGTACAAACTGTCCTATGGAGTTACCTGTAGAGATGGGTAACTCCATTGAAACATTAGCTGACTAACTCACACTTCAGCTGAAAGATTCCCAACAGAAGAGTCTTATCCAAGACCCTCACAGGGCTGACTGCATCTCTGTGGTCTGAGACAGTATCTAAACAGCTCACAGAATCAACAAATACAGCTCAATCTCATCAGCTGCGCAGCACCACTTTTCTTTCCATGATGGTGATGTAAGAAATATGAGGTGAGATTCAGTCAACAGTGACTTTGTTCTATTTCAATGAGCAGTGAACTTCCAGCAAAGTGCTGTGAAAAAAAATAGAAATGGTCTTTGAAGGAGAGGAAATCCCAGGAAAGAGGAAATTAAGAAGAATAAAGATAAATTAAAAAAGAAGGAGAAAATTAGAAGAAGCTGTTAAACAGCTTCAAAATTGTTCTACTGTAGAAAATACAAGCTGCATTGCTTTTGCTTTCCTGTGTCTGCCTCCTCTGCATTTTAATTACAGTTGAGTGTCCAGCCTGATTGGCATTTTTACTGGTCTTCCTCAATTCCTACCTGCTTATGTATGCATGCAATTTCCTTTGCAGACCAGACCTTGAGTGGTTTCACCCTAGAATCAGAACTTTGATAACCCTTCACCACACCACAGGTCACTTTTTACGTGGACACTAAAGTCTCAAAAAGCCTTGACAGATGCAGAAAAGACCAGCCCAAGTTACTCCCACTTCTCCTATGTTTCCTTCTCTCAGCAGTTGCCTCTTTCCAGAGTAGTCAGCAGAAGACGGACTTTGCTTCCGTCACAGTTTGTTGCCTGATTTCTTAACTCTAGCTGCTGTGGGGATGGCATGGAAAAGACTTTGATGGGCTGAAATATCTGGAATTGCCACACAGAGTTTCCCTGGAGGTCATTTGTCAAGATGATAAGTGATTTAAAAGTCTCAGAAAAGTTCAGCCTCTATGACTTATTATGGCTTTTCCATCTCTAACTTCTGTGGCTCTGAAAAAAGTGCAAAATTTGTAAACAGTGCAGGAGAAACCCTTTCCAGTCAACTTTTATTTTTTCCTTTGCTTCCCATTTACAGCAAATATTTTGGTAAAAAGACCCACTGAAACAGAAGACTAAAATTAGACAACAGCCAGAACTACAACTCAGAACTTGCAGTCCTCCACCATCGTGCTGTCCAGCCAAAAGCTGTGTCACAGCCAGCATGGAAACAGGAGGAAAATGTATTTTTCACCATGTGTTTTGACTCTGCTTTGGGGCTTAGATGACCTGTTGGTAAAAATGCCTGTGTCCTGCCTCCATAACAGATACATCAGTTGTAAATTATCTGTCCAGTTTTGCCATTGTGTGTAGGGCCCCCGTGGGAATTGACAGTACTGTATTATTGTTGGTTTTGGTGGATAGTCTCCAAACAAAATCAGCCTCCCCACTGCTAGGGAGGGGGCAGTGCTGGTGTTGGGAATATTTCTATTTGGGACAGTTGCATGTTTTGGGAAGAGATGGAGGTGTGGGGTGCCAAGCTCTCCAGTGGGTGTCCCATGCCAGTGCAGTCAGGACCTGCCTGTACCTCTGCCAACTCCCTGCCATGCTACTCCGTGTCCTGTTACACGTGATGGGAGCCTTGCAGAGGGGAAGCGAGGCAATTTGTAGTCATGTTACATTTCCTACTTCAAAACTGTTTTTACGACTATTGGCCCAGCCTGTCCCGGGAGTGCTGGCCTGCGCAGCGGGCTGTGTTGTTTCATTTCTGTCAGCAGTGGGTCTTTTCTCTCTGCTCCTGCAGGAAGGCTTTCGTTTCGTGTCTTTCCTCCCTGCTGCATGCTGTGTTGTCCAGGCAGCCTGCCACGTGCTTGAAAGCCTCCTTCCCACCCTTCTGCCCTGCACGGCCATAGCCTCCCTCTCAACTTGTCCTGCAAACACTCATTAGGTGCTTTGGGTGCAGATGCTCGGGCCCTGCTCCTGTGTCTGACTGCAGCGTGTTGTGTGATAAGAGGGTGGACACCTGGACAACAGCCAGTCCAAGCATTACATTACAGCCCTCTCTCTTATGCTGTTTACTTTTGTGACAGTTTCTCCTTTCAATCCTCATGTCTGCAATGTTGATCTAGGAGGGTGGCCATCTGGATCCCTGCCTCCACTGTCAACCCCATCTTCGTCCCATCTTCATCTCCACCTCTTCATTTCTCTGTCAGCCAATTCTGCTAAGTTTTCCTTCAGCTGCTCCCGTGTTGGGTCTTGCCACAGCTGGGGGGACCCAGCTTTTATTTCTCATCCTTGATTTTTGTCCTCCTCAGATTAGACTGACCACAAGAATCACACAGAGACTACCTTGGTTCTGTGCCATGGCAGTGGTTACATCCAAATCAAGACTAATCCTCAGCTGTTAACAAACTGAGACTTATCTAACCCTCAGTCCAAAAAATGGACAAAGCCTATAGCAAGGGATGTGAAGGGAATGCACAGACTCACTTTATTATTAGGATTGCCAGTCCTTGAGAGACCCTGACCTCAGAGACACTGCCTCTGTCTCACAAAGGGTTTGAGCTGAGCACAAATGTCTGACCTCATCTGGGACCCCAGGGTCTGGGACACTTTCAGAAAACATTGCCGCAAGTCAAAGAAGCAAAGAAAAATCTGTATCCATTTTTTCTTTTCTGTTTTCTTCCAAAAATTTTTCTTAGAAACAAGAAGAAGCATTTCAGCCTGCCAGATCCAGCTATTCTCTTCAGTCCTCAGCTGGCCTCTCCACAAATTTTGCTGCCAGGGTCCTAGGCTCATGGGAAGCGTTTGTGGGACATCTGCACCATGGTGTGGAGATATACACACTGACTAGGAGCGAGCAAGAATAGGAACTCATGAAAGTACAACTCTATCAGCATGGCTCCCTGCCCAGCCTAATTACACCTGCCAAGAAGGGCTAATTAGCTAGGCTCAGTGCCACACTGATGTGACTATACCACTTTCAAGAACCAGCAAGCACCACATGCAGTTCACTTTAGCATGAAGATGCCATGTGAAGCTGGACAGAGTATATATTCACCAGCCTTCCCTCTCCAGAATGAGCACACCGAGCTTGTAAGAGCCAATTGCACATCACTCTGCTTCCATTTGTTTGGTAAAGGATTTTACAGCAGGACCTCCACAGACTGAAGCTTGTGACACCCACGGTGAAAGAAAGAACACTAGACCTTCTCCTTTGCTGGAGAGGAGAGTGGGAGCACATGGAACATGAGAGGCTGTCAGGAGTTCCCCGAGGGAGCCCGCGGCCAGTCTTGTCTCACAGCCCAGCCTCGCCCTTCCTGCCACACCCGCCCTGCCCGCCTGCCCAGCGGCACTTGGCTGCCTTCCCTCGCCACAGCCGCAGCCGTGGACACTCCTGCAAAGCCCTCATGGGACAGCACTGTAGGTCCTTTGGACCTTGCTCAGGCCTTTCTGAGGATCCCTTCCCTGCCTTGACGAACTGTCACACGTTGTGTTTTTCCCCTGACCTCTGCTGCCATACAAAACGCTGTCTGCAGCCTCTCATGCTTTGGGGGGGGGGGGGGGGGGGGGGGGTCACTTACAGGAGGGCACTGGTTCCACTGCGTCTGCGGTTCCCCACAGCTATAGGAGGGTGGGGAAAATCTGGTCCTAAGGTGCGTAAGAAGGCAGTGAATCATAGGAGCAGCAAGCTCTTGTTTACCAACACCGTAGCTTTGTAAAGATTTCCTTAACACTGTAGCTTGTGAGATAGCCAAAGTCTGGTTTCCAGTTGAGACAAGCTAAGCTTTATGCCCAGCTGAGGGAAAGGTTCCTCTTGGCTAATGTAGTAAGGACACTGACCATGGAGAATGATGGCCCCAGCTCCTCTGGCCCTCGTTCAAAAGATACACACAGAGGTAAAGCTACTAGAGGAAAGGCTCCAGAAACTGTCCCTTTATACTTCCCAGGGCCATCTGACAGTTTAGCAGGAGTAAAATAAATGAGAATGAGTGTATGGAGGTAGTAATATTCCTACCTTCGGACCATCATGTCGAAGCATAGCAAGAGGGAAGCATGGGTTATGCACACACAGAAATACCATGACATATATTACAGTGCTGCATAATGCATGCAAGCATAGCAGCAACTTGTTACCCTGACTGAAGGCTAGAACATAATTAGTGTAATTACAATGCCGCTGGCTGAATTCACTCTAGGAGTATGGCATTCTCTGTGCCCTACAGGGTAATGCATAATCCCAAATACTTCATCAGTTGAAAGCGAGCTCTGAGACATATTTGGGCTGCAATGCAGTTTCACAACCAGGGTTTTCCTTAATGGTATTTGTCCCCAGCTCTCCGGAGGATTCAGTTGGTGCCACCAATACCTTTACTCACTTACCTTAAGCACTTTCGGGGAGAGATTGTGACATTTCTTCTTCAGGGGAGTTGCAAATGGGTCAGGGACACAGGGACACAGGCAGCAGCAGCTTCCTGCATACGGGGCACAATGAGAGAGCAGCAGTGCTCAGCTGGTCCACAGCTGGGCTGTGCCAAAGGAGCCCAGCCCCATAGCTGCTGTCCTACTGTAAAATAATAACTCTTCAGGGTGGCTCCAAGACCTGGTCAGCTGTAATCCCTTCCTTAAGGCACTAGTTGGACCTTTGTCAATTGCTAGTTTTCATCGCCAGCTCTGCTCCCTCATTACCTTCCCCCCCACACATGTATTGTTCTGTGCAACTTTACCTCACTTCCCAGAAAAAAATAATTCTTGACATTTTTTTTTTCCTAAAGAGCAGTAGGAGTAACTGGCTTTTGAATTCAGCTCAGAAAGGCTACAATTACAAAAAATATTTGGGGTTGACAGGAAATTAAACTGTATTTTCTTGGTAAAACAATAAAACCCCAAAATTCCAGTTTGGATCAAGCAAAGTGTTTGGTTCAACCTGAAACAAAACACTTAATTTTTGTGTTTAAACTTTTCACCCCTTTTTATTTATTGCAGGCAGGAAAACCTCAAAACAAAAACAAATGTTTCAAACTGAAAAGCTGAGCTGTTTCCCTTTGAAATCATCACACTGCATTGACTGCAATTGCATTTCTCAGAATTACCCTCCTTGTCTTTGGCTGAAACTCTTTGCTAGATTTCAGGCTTAACTCCCAAAATGTTTTACACAATACCAACCAGTATCCCAAGGATTTCACCTGGCCCCACTTACCTATTATTTGAATTCACATCCTGAAAAAATTTGGGAAAATAATGCTATTTTTCCAACAATATTCTTAATACCAATGCCCTATCAAAACCATGTTAATCTCAAGAATGCACTGGTGTTTTCTTCGTAATAACTCAAGCAGGGTTTGAAAGAGGGAAGGGGTCTTGCTTTTAGTGTGGTCCTTATGTGCCCTGAAGGCAGGGCCAAAGGGCAGATGTCAACCTCTATTTGCTGGTCTCTGCAGGCTGCAGCTGGGATCCTGTGGCTGAGCTGGCCAAAGTGCCACTTCACACTGGGCATGAGGCAAGTGGGATCCAGCTGTGTGGTGCTGGGAACTGGGTGCATCTGGAAATGATCTTCAGACTTAAGTCCAGGAAATAAGGAGCTATTCACCTAATCTGCTTTTGTCTTCCACTGCTTATCAGCCAGTGAGAAAGTTTAACTGTATATGGGGTTTTTCAGGCTTAAAATCTGTTTATGGGATTTGTCTATAAGGAATAGAGGGAAAATAGCCTCTTGATTTGTTTTATTATTTCCATTTCTAATTGCACATGAAATAGCAGAACAGGGAATAGGTTTAGCTTTTGACCCTAAAAGTCTCTAGAGCAAAGATCCCATCTGTTGTGCATTTTAACTGAACCTATTCACCATTTCTGGTAACATCTGAATATGTTAGTGCTGTAAAGAGTGGAAACAGCCTTCAACATGGATCTCTCTGCCTCTAAGCAAAACTGTGTCTTCTATTTCCTTATATCTCTGCTTGAATCAGCCAGATCATAAAACACATATAAAGCTGCCTGGTCATAAGCAGATATGCCACAGAATGAGAAGTTAAAAGGGAGAGCAGAAGTGAAAGAGTTAAAAAAATGCTACAGCCTCTCCCAGTGTTTCCTTGGGTGGAGAGTGTAAAGGTTAACGATTTCTAAATATTCAGGAGTAATAAATGATCTGAGTAGTTTTCTGGCGGTACCTCATGTTCTCAGAGAAACAAATGCTTCAAGGATATGCACCATTTCAGAAGAATGTGACAGAGAGAGGGAGAGATTTATTTTAAAAACTTGTGATTATCTGTCTCATCACTGATAATAAAGGTGCAGGTTCTTTCCATCCAGAAATATCGCCAGGTAAACAATGACAAATGCAGTGCAGTGGGATTTATGTCTCAGAAGGGCTTAAAATTATTTTACATGAAGGTTTTCTGTTTCCTTCAAATGCATCTACGAAACTCTCCCTTCCTGCATGGAGTCTTTCTCCTTATTTTGGCAGCACATTGGTTGTTATCCCATTCAATGGTAAAAAAATCAGCTGTAAGGAGCAAATGGGTGTAAAAAAATTTTTAGATATCTGAAGTGAGGTTACTCTTGTCCCCAGTTATGGGGGAGGGCTGACTTACGTGGGAAGATAATTGTCTTTGTGGTTGTCCCACTGCCAAGCTTGCATGAAACCAGTCAATCACTGAAGAAGCTATCAAGGGAGTCAAAGAGAAGACATCCCGAGGCTGAGCTGTTGAAAATATTTTTTCTTACTTCTTCAACAAAAGGGGAGAAGACTCTTATCTCTTGTGCACCCTTTACCTCAGGAGTAGATTAAGGAAAGAGCCAAGGAACGTGGGAGGTCAGGTTAAGACCTGGAATGGAGCGCAGCACTGGCTATCCTTCTTCTCCTACTTTTGGATGTGAGGCTAAAAGGAGGGAAGGAAAAGGGATGCAGCCTGTGGCCAAGATAAGCGTCAGTAACATGATTTGTAAGTGATGAAGCAGCAGCAGTAGGAAACAGAACACACGGGTAAAGCAGCTCCTGGGCAAAAGGGCAGATTAAGGTTTACCTCCCACGAAATAGGAGCAAGAGTAATGTGAGGATGGGTTGAAATACAAATCTCAGGGCCTGGCTGAGATTGTAGGAGAGGTGCAACTGAGTATATGTGTTTATTTAGTTTAATCTGGCTGACACCTGGGCACGTGACTAATGGAAAACCCACAAACTGAGAGCTGATGCTTTGGCATCTTCACAGAACATATCCCCGTTGAGTGAGCAGAATCTGGTGATGCTGCTTGCATTCACACAGGGATGCAATCTTTTAACAAGCCTTTCTCACCCATGAGCAAGCAAGACTGGGGTTTCTTACTTGGCAAAAGGGAAAGCAGGAAAGGCCTTCTGAAGATTCCAGGAAACCTGGTTAAGTCACTGTGGTTAATTATGCAAACATCAGAGAGGGCAAGTTAGATTAGTATCCATGGGGAAGGACCCCTGCACATCAGATCTTAGCTTCTTATCTGCCAGTTCCAGTCTTCCATTCATCTCCAAGTGCACTTACACTGTGTATATTGACCTAGGTGGGTGCTAAGTACTGTGACAATGATTTGCTTCAGTACATACTGCACCATGGGTGTGACAGCACCCCTGGCTCTGCAGACATCCCTTAAGGTCATGACGAGTTCACCCAGCTGCTGCTGGGAAACCCTTGGCTGAGTATTTAGTGAAATACCACAGGATCAGCGCCACTTCTGGCCAAACCCTTACCTGTTGCTGGTATGGCAGGAGGAGCAGAGAGGGACATCAGCCAATTAGCTCCCAGCTAAAGCACCAGGGTCTTCTCATGGCAAGAGAACCAAACACTTTTCAGAGGGGTTTGTTGTGACAGCAAACCTACTTATGACCTCATGGATCCCTCAGAAAACTTTTAAGAAGAAAACCTCCTAGCACTGTGCTTTAGCAGAAACTGTGTGATTGGCATTGAAATGTGTGTGGTGGGATAAACCCTTCCCTGTGTGCTCTGCACAGGTTGGTCTGCTAGAACAAGTCCATGGCCAAGTGTTCTGTGCATACCTCTCTTGGGTAACAGCTGGGCTGAGGTCCAAGGAATCTGTATAAAACATGCTCAGGGCTGCTCAGCCAATTAATCTTTTGTAACTTGTAGTGGGGGGAAAATGGCATGTGATGGTGTAATTAATGGTTGGCTCCTAAGGTGTGTGCACTAATTAAGGTTCAGGCCTATAGTTGCTCAGCAACTGTGTTTGCACCATTTTCTACCACTGAAAAGCTTGACTTTATGGCCTGAATAAATGTTCTTTCAGGACATTTTGTGTGTCAGTATTTCCCAGTCAAGAAGGGCAGAAGCAGACAGAAGAGGCAAATATCTACCTAGAGCACACTCTGTCCATGTTGTCCATGTGAAACCTCTTACTTTCCCATCCAGAGCCCTGCCTTGAGTGCTGGTAGGAAGCCATAGTAGGTTGTTGTGCCTCTCAAGAGCTCATGCTGCTGGAGAGGCAGTGCCTGTCCAGTGTGTTCTGCAGACCATCACTGACTGCAGGAGAATGGTGGTACCAAGGCTTTGGGGGTCTCTTCCCAACACCACTACAAAGCAGCAGTATTCTGCCTGAGTCTCTTCAGGCTTGTTTCTTTTTGCCTTTCCCCATCACCTTCAGCCTGTCGCTGTTTCAGGCTTGTCTTCTCTTCCCTGCTGATTTCTCTCAGCCCTCAGCCAATGTGCTGATTTTCTCCCATGTTCATTTCAGGTTCCTTTGTCCCTCCCCTCCACACATCCCTCTCCTTCAATTCCTCTAAGTCAGAAAATGGAGAGGAGAATGGTGCACACCGAAAGAAGGCAGGAAACACCCAGCGAGATCTATGATGAGCCTAGCACATCCTGTGCCCATGACTATAGCGAAGTGTGTGTTCCACCCTTCCATAGGGAGACGTGCTCTACATGGTCATTCATTTGCTGCCAGCAGTCTACAAATCATTTTTTAAAGGTGTACAACTTGGCCAAACTTGGTGCAGATTATCCTGGGTTCAGCAAAAGGTATATTTCTGCTTCAGAGGCCCCCTCCTGACAAATTTCAAGCCTTTCCCCCATGTCTTGTGGAAATGCAAGCATTTCAGAAAGAAAGTTCACCATGATGTAATGCAGAATCTTCCCTTAAACTCTCAGAAGTCCTTGGAACAGGGTAGCAATATCACAGACTGACATCTGACATGGAAAATGTCAACTTGCCCTTTAACAGCCCAGTGACATAGTAAAACCAAACAAAAACCTGCATTATAGTGCGCAGTGTGAGGGTAGCTGAGCAATGATACCAAGGTATCAACACACAAGAAAATACCAATTTATTTCTTACTAAACTAAAAGGCATTAGTTGGAACTGAAACTGGGAGTTTTACATGACAGCACCAAGGTCTAAAATGGGATGGACCTTGTTGGATGGATCTGTTATACTCTGACAACAAGAGCAGGCAACTCCTCTCTAGATTTCATTTTCATTCTTTGGATAATTTGCTGAAGCTTAATCAAAAGACACTTTTCTCACCAAAACCCTGAAGAGCCAGCATGACCAGTCCCCCCAGCCCTTGTGCTGGACCCCAGCCAGGGACATACCACTGTGCCTCCCAGGAACAAGCACCTGCCAGAGGGTAAGTTTCTCTTGTAAGTCAAGGGACTTACAGCCAACATTTTACACCTACAGAGCATTGTGTGAACTGAAATTACAATTCTTTTCCACAAAATCATTGCATAGCTCTCGGACACTTTGAACTGGGAATTCACTGTGAGAAGTGAAATGTTTGGATTTTTTTCCATCCGTCCTCTCAGGTGCTGTTGGTGCTTGCCCAACTTGAACAAAGTACAGTCTGTACTTAGTTGTGTTGCTGAGATGTACTCATTGAGGTTGTCTGTCAGACTGCTCATTTCAAAGGACATCCCCATTTTACATATAAATAAATAAAATAACAACCCAAGTCATTCATAGTTGTTTCATTCAGTTCCAGCCTTCTACTATCTACGTTGGAAGTTTTATATGGCCTGATTTAACGGAAATTCAGCATTTTGGACCACAGAATAGAAAATTTTACCATCAACAAGCTGATTATGATTTTGCCAAATTTCACTTTCTCTGAAACTACAGTCATAATTTCTCTGGTTAAGAATCTAATTGGATATTACAAATGTTGTCAAATGACATAAAATATAGCTAAGAAATGCATCATGATGCCTATAAAGAAAATTGCCTTTCTGAGTGTTCAGAGGCTTGGAGGAAGAGTTTTTAAGACTGGATGAAGGGATTTTAAAATGAGATTTTACTTTTGAAAGCCTCTTCACCTTATCATGAATGTGATGAATGTGTGTTTTAGCTGTCATGACATGCCTGCATTTTACCACTAACTACACCAGGTCATTGCAAGTGTTCTAATGTGTATGTTTGAGTATGTTGTTGCTGATTTATTACAGAAATGTCATTCTTCCATCCAAGTGGCCAATCATTTATTTTGAGACTCTTTCATTATGATAGGAGAACCTGGTGGAAATACCTGAGATGCTTAACTTCATATGCCTAAATTAATTCTGTTGGCTTCTCAAAATCATCGTCCTACATACAGAATTCAGTGAATACAGAAGGGTTGGAATTTGCTTTGTATATGAATCTATGTGCTAAAAATCTCACCCATAGTCAGCCAAATCCTAAGCTCTTTCCCCTAGATTCTTTTTGTTGTTAATGAAGAGAAAATTCAATCCTTCCAGAGGGAAATTACTTTCAGTTGTATTTAATGCCTATCTTTGGATAAGAGAAGTGTTTTCTCAAGTTGCAGCTCTCCCTCTCTCTCTCTCTCTCTCTGTCTCTCTCTCTCCCCCCTTCTCCCTCTCCCTCCATTGATGATGGAAGAGATGCCTAAATCTTCAACATCCAAAGCCAGTTGGCATAAGTTCTGTGCTTAAACGTGCATACTCTGGCTTCAGCCTGGTTATTCATCTGGGTGAAACTACAGCCAAGCTCAAGTGCCCATTTGTTCTGGAAGTGATTTTTTTCCCCTGTACTCGGCACGGGTGAGGCTACGCCATGAGTATTGTGTCCAGTTCTGGGCCCCTCAATTCAGGAAGGACATTGAGGTGCTGGAACAAATCCAGAAAAGGGCATTGAAGGCCCTAAAGGGTAAGTAATTCTGTGAAAATCTATGATGAGAAATATGGACATAACTTTTAAGTGAGGCACAACTTTCTTCCCATCCTTTGTGGGAAAAGGCAGAAAGACCTTGGTCCTTTATTACTTCCACTGGCTCCTGTACCCAGATGTGTTATGTGTGAAAGTGCAGGTCTTCCTGTCCAGCAGGAAGAGCAAGTTTCAATCAATTTGGGATGCAAATGGGATGCAAATGGATGCAAATTATGCATTTATCAACCTCAAACACTTTTCCATGAAAATAAGGCAACACACACACCTTGCTGTTGCAGCATGGTTTGCAGCTCAGTCTTCAGTAGATGTGCAGAGCAGAACTTTCTGAATTACTAAGTGATGCTTGTCTCCAAATGTCTTTGAAGAGTATTATCTTTGATCACTTTTCAGCTGCATCTCATATTTCACAAGTCTGTGAGAGAGAGTTTTTTCTGAACTTACTTATATAAGTTGCTGCATTTTTGCAATTTATACTTTTTTGCCAAGGAAGATTACTCTCTCAGTAAGCAAGCAATGGTCAATTGATTTCAAGAGCAAATCCTGTTGGTACTTAAGACCGAAATGATTAGACCCCTTGTTATCAAAGTTCCAAGGTCAAGTCATCATCAAATATGACTGATTACATTTTCTAATGGTTTTTCTATGCTCATTAAAGTGCATTCAAATATTCAGAATCACCTCTGATCATGACATTCAAAACCTGCTCTGATGGCTCCTGACAAGCAGAAATGTATTCTCTAATCTTTAACCACATAAACAATAGATAACCACTTGTAATTGGGTTCAAATTGATTTCAGGTGGCTTCAGAGAAAAGCAATTTCTACAACAGATTAACCTTTTAATTAATGTTTATTAAGGGTATTACCAGGTGCAGGAATCCTCCTAAAGCAGAAAATTACACTTCATTGACATTCATTTATGATAAAACAGTTGATCCATTCCCAGTTCATTATTCATGTATTTATCATAATTTCTTGCTTTTCATGAAACTGCCATAAACTCTAATTAACTTTGGTAAAACTGTATGTTTTAAATACGTTGTTCCATATTGAATGGAGGAATGGGCATATGAAGATGTCCTTTGGCACAGGTTTTTAGAGAAGGAGCCAGCACTTTCTACCAAGTGCAACTATGGTTGTTTAGCTATAACATCAGCCTTCTCTAAAAGCTTGTGGATTCATCCTCATTTGTGAAGGAAACGGAAGCACATGAAGAACTCTGTCAGAGTTCACGTACCATAAAGATCTTCATGCACAGATGAAAGATAGACTGTTCTATTGGAAGGAATGCAACCTGAGCTACAGTGGCATTTCTTTACCGTGTTTGTGGTACATTAATGCCTCAGTGATTGAGTGTCTGAATCTAAATTACAAGGAAAGTGATTTCCTAGATACATTCCAAAATTTCCAACTTCTTCTACGGTTTGAGGTGATCCACCTGAGGCTGATGATGATACCACCTCTGAATCCATCACTAACTCTAAAAAAAAAAAAAAAAAAAAAAAAAAAGAAAAAGAAAAAAAAAAAGCAAGCCAGTTGTTTTCTGGGTATATTTGTAATAGTATATTTTAAAAGTGGCAGTCATTCATCAGCCATGTAGTTCAGCTGCCTGCTTTCCCTGCTTTGCTTTGGGCAGTTTCAGCTAGCTCTCCCCAAGGCACATCTGCCATGGAGAAGGCAGGCCCTGGCTGATATAGATGCAGACCGGTGCATACCATTTGGCTTTGGGACTAGGATCAGTCCCTGACCCTCTTTCCTCTAATGGTGTAGATAACAACTCTGTGCCTATTACTAATTTGCTGCTGCCCAAACACTTCCTGCAGCCTCAGGCCAATCTTTGGACAAAAAAAAAATTGACAAACTTTGTTTTCTCAGGAGGTTGATTTATTTTATTTTGGTATAACTGTAGAAGAAGTCACTCCCAAGCATTGTACATTGTTTCTTTACCCATGGCTTCAGTTCAGCAAGCTCCATACACAATTCAGGCACTAACTAAATCATTTTCCCTTTAAACTTCTCATTGTTCCACAGTATGCTTGCCATTCTGTAAAATTATGTCAATTAAAAATTAAAAATTGCAGAAGTCTTTAGTTCTCTTTAATGGTAAAGCTTGTATTTTTCAGTGGAAAGCTCTGTTCAGCTACTGGTGGTGTATGCTTTCCTTTCAGCATTCTTTCTTAGCTCCTCAGTTCCAAATGTAAACACTATTTCAAGTGATAGTGCAAACATATTAAAAAAAAAAAAAAAAAAAAAAAAGGGAAGTTTGATACTGGCTTGTGGAGAAGTCCTGGCCATACCTGGGTAAGGACTCTTATCCAAAAATGGGAGAACTTGGTCAGTATCTGGCTAGAGCATTTCTTCTAGAAGGCAAGGGGTTTTCCACCAGGAGAGTCAGCCTGAGCTTGGAACATCAGAAGTCACATCAGAAGATGCTTCCAGGAGCTGAAAATATTCTTCACATCCCTTTGTGACTGGTAACTACCTGGAAACCTCCCAGTAAGTGCTACATTTTCTCTATTATCTCAACAGGGGTATCCCATAAACTTCACAGAATATGCATTACTGGATGGATATCAAGCATACAGACAAGCTAATCACAAAGCAGAACAGGCCATAGAACCTTTCAGGGATCTCCTACAACTGTCTTAGAAGTTCAGGCAGAGGAGATCTCATTTTAAAGGTTATCTGAAATTTATATAGAATTATAAATATCGTCCTAAATTTCACTACTTGGGTATGTCTATTTACTAGAAAGATTTTTATACTGAAATAAACTGTAAGGGGGCTGGTAGCACTTTTGTACTTGTTTTAAATAGGCTTTCTGAGGCTACAAAATTCTATCAACTTCCTAAAGGGTCCTATTTTCAACCAGCTTAAAATTAAATTCCTCCTACCATTTCCATTCATTTCCTTTGATTCTTGAAAGTTTGACAGTTTTTTAGCTATCCCAGAAATGTGGAGTTCATTTTCATCTATTGAAACACAAAGGAGAGTTATTTTTCTCTTTGTTAAACTTATCTGAACTGCAACAAGAGCAAAGTGAACTCCTCGGCAAGACTTACACAAGACCACTTAAATAGCACAAAGGAAAAATATCTATGAAGCTGCATTACGAGGCTCTGCTTAACAATATGCTGCTTCCTGATTAATATAATTCAACAGTAATGCATGAATAAATTGTAATTTAGATGATTGCACGCATGTACTATCATAGCAAATCTAAAATGAGACACTTAGATAATCATAGCTTTCTCTTTTTTTGTCTTTTTTTTTTTTTTCTCTCCACATCTTTCTCCCTTCTAACAAGGGGATTTGTATGTCATACCTTATTCTAAGATTGTCTGCAGAGGCAGGGCTGGTTACAAGGCAGAACACTGACAAATCGGGGCGGGGGGGAAAGGTCTACATAGGCACAGATGCAACTGGCTTTTTGGACAACCAGAGGCATATCAAAACCTTTTAAGCAAAAAGAGAAAGGGAAAGTAAGCTGCTGTTGTTAAGGCACCACCCTGGGACACAAAAGAGCTGGATTCAAGTTCCTTCTGTGCAAGAAAATTCCTCTGACTCATCAGACACGTGCTTTCTGCGTTGGTTTGTGAGATAGCAGCCTCAGGGAGAACTGTAGTAACACAGGCTTTGGTGATCTGACAACTTGGCTGCATACCTTTGCAGGGTCCAAGTACATTGCAGCGTCCTGGAACCAAGCTCACAGATTGTCCGTCCTTTACTGCTCTTGTTCCAAAGAATCAGAAGTTATTTGGACATCGGAGCCTGGCAGTGCTGCAGTGTTGATCAAACAGGGCTTGGTGCAGGGCTGAACCATGAACAGGCACCAGGGACATAAGCACACAGACCCTGCAGTTGATGACTATTTTCATTAAGGGAGAAGTGACATATAGAACTGCTGAAGACCAATTACTTAGTGAAAACTTTCAATGTCATTCTGTTTTTTCAAGCACAGGATCTGTAGTTCTCAGATAACAATATTGAATATATGGGGAAAAACTTCATAAGCCTAAACTGATGCTCTTTATACATTTATTTTGGAATAGCTGTTAAGTGGTTGGTCATCAAATTGTTGGGAAGGCAGCAAGAAGCATGATGATTATGGGTAGGTTACAACATAGCAGGTAGCATTGGGATGGCTCTTGGCTTGGCCAGATGGTAGATATTTCAGCTGGAGAAGTTGTTGACTGAGGATATCATCTTGGGAAAAACTGCTTTAATTTAGTTAAATGCCATTAAATTATTTTTTGTGATGTTATAGCAAATACTCCAGTTGTGTGTGCATATTGTATTTTGTGGTTTGCCAGGCTCTAGACATGGTATCATTACAGAGAGGACCACAAAAATGCTTTAGATTCTTTGGAAAACTGAAGAGGAGAAAAAAACCTCAAGAGATCCAAGAAGGGAGGAAAAAAGAGATAAAGAGAATAGACGGTTTGTTATCCATCCTGTTCTTGGAAATTGAACCAATGGGGATAAGACAACAAGGGCATGTATTTATAAAGCACAATAAAAGGCCTCTGTGCAGCCATGTCTGTGCAGAGCAGATGAGCACTGGAGTTCTGGGAAGAATTACATAAGGCGTCTTGTGTACACGTGCCCCTGAACACAGAAACCCTCATTTGCACACATACCCACACTGCATGCCCAGATGATGCCCCTCTTCACATAAAAAACCCCTCTAAGTCTCAGTCAGGAAACTCCACAAACACTTCAGATGCAACACATGAGAAGTCCTGTTTCCTATAGTGCCAAATCACCCGAGTCATAAGCTGCCTGAGAGCAGGACTGTGAGCAACTTTTCTCAGAAACAAGGCTATTTAGCCTGGCTTGAGCTCAAAAAACCCAAGAGTAAATATACACAGACATTTAAGTGGATGTTGTGGACTTGACAGACTGGAAGAAAGGCAGTTAACATGCACATCTATTCAAGAGTACTGTAAATTAGAGAATCTGCTGGCAAGATGCTTTCCTCAGAAGGGTTTGTTGTTTGGGTCCATAGCAGCTTGCCATGTGTCACATCTGCAGTTCACACAGCTTCCAAAATCTCAGTGCCATTCTTGTGTCCAAGTAATACCTAGGCTGAATCTTCTCTGAGAGCTAAATGTCAACAATTAGAACTATCTGGATACCCCAAAACTCTTGCACTCTCATTCCCTCTCATATTCCTTCTCTCCAGCCTTTAATTATTCTGCTGTGCTGACTACCCAGCACAATAATCCCTTCATCTCAACCTTCCCCCTTATCTCTGGTATATGAATATTGTCTGGATATGCCATTCCAAAGGTGCTCTGTTACATACCCATTTTCTTCTTCCTCCCTTTACAAGCTTCCACATCTTTAACTGTCTTCTTGACAGATGCAATGATTTGTCCTAAGACAGTTCTTGATTTTCTTTACAGTTTTTACAAAATTATCCTCTTTTTCCTCCCCTGAGTTCTTAGAAACAAGTGATCAGAGATGTGGGATGAGATGATGCTACAAATTCTTGCTTTTTCTCTCTCTCTGTGTGACCCACAAACTTTCTACTCTGCCCTCTTGTCTTTAGAGGTCTTTAACAACAGGACTCTTCTGCCATGCTGCATTCACCTCCATCTCCTATCTCTGCCAGCATCTACATAGGGACAAACTTCTAATCTCCATCCACACCAAACTCTGTCCACACGCAGAACACCCCATATCTGTGTTGCAGAAGCAAACAAGAAGGACATGAGCTGTTTCTGTTGGCACTGACATCTGCACTGTCTAATGAGATGTGAGCCTCAGCTCCCTCCAGCTGTCAGCAATTCCCAGCATGATACCCTGTTCATCCAGGAGTTAATAGGTTTGTCTACTCATTAGTTAGGATCAGAATTAGAGAGCTGCTTCTATTGCCAGTTGGCTATCACCTCTTATCTGCATAATTCCACTGTAAAGTCTTCCAGGCCCTACAAGTGCTTCTGTGTTGTAGCCCTTGGGCCCTTTCACACCCCAGAAAGGTACCTCTGGTCCAGAAGTGTGGAAGTGTTTTTAAAGTTCCTCTTCTGAGCTGCCAGGGCTGATTGTAACAGGTAAGCATCAGGTTCTTGGAAAATAAGAGCAAACTTTTAAAACACCACAGACCGTAGCTGGAGATATGATCTAAGCAATAAAATTTTAGGTATAAATGGGCATCTTTGTCTTACATGGAGAGTTTCCCATAAGAACTGCAAATTTTCACCTCAGTGTCTTAGCAACATCCCAAAGCATAGCCTAGACAGTATAAACACCACAGAAACATTTGCAGAGGAAATCAGTAACCTAACCAGGTAGACTTCACCTGGCCAGCTGTAGGTATCTGAAACAAAATCAGTTTTCTTCATAGTCAGTAGAGGACAATATGCACTTACAGTGTGCAAAATATGTGGCATTCATTAGCATGAGGCAAATTTTGTCTTAAAGTAATCTATTCCTTTTAGAGACCCAGAGGAAGAATGACAAAAGTACCAACTCAGACTAGAAGAGGGAGGCAAAGAAGATGCTAAGAAGATGCTGGTGTGGCACTTGAGAGTGCTGAGCAGTAGAGTGTGGCACTTGCTGTAAAGGATTTGCAAGGCCCTCCACATGCTTAGCTATTATGCAGGCTATGAGTAATTGTCCTGGCTACTTTCCCAGGCTCTTGCTGTGGGTGGTCTTGCCCCACAGCATGGATGGCAGATCACAGTGTCCCCCAACCAGCTGTGCTGGGAGCGTAGGGTCACAGGGCAGGAGGAAACGCCCAGTGCAGGGCTATGGAAATGAGCTGGACTGCATCCTCCTTGCCTGGATGCTGGGGCAGGAGCCATCAGAGTTAATATCCCCTCCACAGAGGGCAATTCACACAGGTTTTTACTTTGTATATGAAGCCAAAAAAATCAGACTAACTGTGCTGCAAACTGCTTCAGGCACTTTCTGCCTTTCAGGGCTCCCTTCTCTGAAGTATATTCTAAGATAAGGAAGAGAAGTATCACTAGCCAGATCATTTCTACACACTGAGTGCAGTGTGGGCCTGACACAGAGATGCCCAGGTCCTGACGTACACTTACTGACAGCTAGCTGCAGCCAACATAAACCCCATGTGCTGTTTGGACTTTGTTTTTAAACACACAGGCTGGAGAGAGGATTTCAGTTCCTTGCCTGGAGCTCGACTTTAAGGAGCAGCTGCAGGAAAAATGAAGTGACTGTACCATAAAAAATCAGCCAAAGCCAACAGCACAAAACCAAACCACAGGATATGGGTACTGCAACAGTGAATGCTAAACCAGGGGAAACAACTCATTGAAAAATCAAACAGCAATATACCTTTAGAAACAGTAAGTTTTACTTTGATCATTTCTCTAATATACATCACTGGTGCTTCAACCAACTGATTTCTCTGCTGTATGTCCTGCACCCCAACAGGTCAAGCACAGTGGGTAGCATTTGGCCAGGCAGGAATGATTAACCAGGTGACTTCAGCTGCCAGGGCTGACATCTGACAGTAGGAAAAACAGATGTGGAAGAAAGAGTCTAGTGTTCTCAACCTAAAATACTGGCTCTGTTCTTCCTGGGGCGAGCAGTTAAAAAAAATCAGAAGCAGAAGTACGTATGCTGAGAAGGATCAGATGGCAGGACCTCAATCCTAGACAAAGGTCCTCCCCTGAAGATTTTTGATAGGCAGAGGTTTGTCATTTGATTCCCAGCACTGCTGGCTTCCTTTCTCCATCAATTTCCCTGACACCATGAGTGTCTGAGGACTCTGCTCTTGTCTGAGTGCACCAAAGGTCTACAAGGCTGATGGTGAACAGAGCAGCTGCAGACATGCAAATTCATTCCTTAGAGGAACACAAGTTAGAGATCAGGATAAAATTTTGACTTTCTGAAGGCAAGTAGTCCTATCTTCCTTAATCCATCTGTCCAGATCAGACCTTTGCAAAAAATGCCACAGATTTTTTTTATTTTCTATTACACTGCTAATTAGGACTTGACAACTGGAGGTGTTTATCTGCAATAAAACATTTGTGAACAGGCCATGAGTGTTTTTTGTCTTTAAGTGATTAAGGTTTAGACAACGTTGGCTTCAAAATGAAAATAGATGTGGCAACCTCACTAGTTTCATATGGACACTCACTGCAGAGAATTTCTAGACGTGCTTTCAGATTACAACAGAAATCAGGTTTTAAGTGTTACAAATGTGTTTTGGGACTAGCTAAATATCAGTATTTTCAGTAAACAAGGAAATTAGTCTCCACATTAGAGAAATTACCATTGAGTGTTCATTCTCATGCTATAAATCTTACCCAACCAGGAAAGAGAAATTATTTCAAGTTACACAAATGACAGGTGAACATTAAAAGTCAGATATTAAATTTGCCTAGTTCTAGTGGGTTTAATGAGTGCTTACTAGTATTTTCCTAGTCAAACCTACTTTTTTTTTTTTTACTTTCTTTGTATTCTCTACCAAGTTTGATTCTTTCTCCTGCTGAATCTATCTGGCCATTCATACCTCTGCCTGCCATCTTGCATGTGTTGGTTTGCACTTGACTACAGCTGGGACAGAAATATCTTAAGTTTTTCCAAACAGCAAGGATAAGATGTTGAAAAACAACAATGTGGATGAACTCTGAGACTGTTTCAAGCCACCAGGCCAGTCATTTACTACCTGAAAGTGAGAACAAAATAAATTCTTTTCCTCACATATTTCTTGATTCGAGGAGCACTAGGAATTGTTGCATCAGATGTATTTCAAAAGCATATTCTAACCTGTGGTAGAAGACAGAGAAATTGGTAAGATGCATGGAGTATTTTATACGGAAGGTGAAGGTAAATCATATTCTTTTTATTTAAAGGTCACGTCACTTCTTTTTCACCTTCAAAAGTGCAGGCTTTTTTATTTTTGCATGCTTTGTTCTCAATATAAATGGAGAATATATAACACATCAACATTTTTTGAGACTGATTACTGAAACATGGAGCCAGTAATCTTGACCAGTGTTTAGCAGAATGTGAGCTTTTCACACAATGTGGTACCTAAAGGACTTAATCTTGTCTTCGGGTATATAAGCTAGGGGAAATTATGCAGAAGTGGGGATGCAGTATTAACAGAGCTTTGTAGTACTAGAGAGACATTTACAAATTCTATTCAGTTTTGGTACACCTATTTAAAAAAAAATGGATGGTGAAACTAGAGAAAGGAGATAGTGTTCTGCATAACAGTGATGGTGAGAGTCACCTCATCTAATTTCAGCCACCAAAGAACTAGGTCCCTAGTCCAAAATAGAAGTGCAATTCATGGAGGCAGATAGGTGTCTCCAGAGAATGATTCATCCCACTCTAAGAGGGGTGTCTAAAACAAGTCAGATGAGTCTTCTGAATGAGTCATCTTTCCTCATTGACTGCAGGAGGGCTGGAGAAAACTACCTTAGGCTAGATGTTTCTCGTGTTTAGGTAGCAGAAGATACATCTCACCCCAAGTGACTACACTTTCCTCCCATGCATTTGATTTGGCCAAAAGGAGTCTGGAGTTGATTTGATTATACATACCACCTTCAGGAAATAGGAGGGTTTGGAAAAATCTTAATGAAGAACATGGTGGGTTATCCTTCATGTGAAAAGCCCAGACTTAGGGATGTGCTGTAACTTTACAGCAAAATCTGAAGGTGGTACAGGATACATTAGCATAAACACAAACCCCAGATTATGGAGATCAGATCAGATGTCTGAAGTAGTCCATCCCAGCTTTTAGTTCTGTCTCATGTCTAGTGGTATTCTGTGTACAAGATGATACCCCTCAGAACAAAGAGTATAGGCAAAGCATAAAATAAATGAGAAGACAATTTGTCAAAAGAAAAATCCATATGTCTCTAATAAAATTTCAATTTTGTGGGGGTTTCCTGGTCACAAAAGCAGGCATTTGCACCTCTGTGATGGTTATTTTAAAACACCCTTGCTTTATTGCACAATTCTAGTCCTACGTCCTAAGAAGAAAGGAGACCTACCTGGATTTACAGACGGTTTTAGATTAGTTTCTCTGGTCTGAAAGTCAACATCAATTGGTGCCTTTAAGGATAACCGGTCAGTGCTGAAGCAAATTAATTATATGAGGGCAGCTAATCGTTATTCACAAATAATTTTGGGGTTGTAAATCCACAGATGTCATGTCCTTCAGTGCAAGTGTATCTTTAGCTGTGGAGCACATTGGCCTTTCATGTCTCTGTTTGCTCTGAATTAACATTAATCAGCTTTTGGCTCTGTGCATGCAGTATCACCCAAACCAGGTAATGACAGCAAATTTCTAGAATAAAGACAAAAACAAAAAACAAACAAACAAAAAAAAAAACAAACAAACAAACAAAAAAAAAAAGGCAAGTTTGGAACTCCTTGCTTTCAACCATCACTGTTTGGTCACTCATTTCTTTTGGTATTGTATCTAGTACTCATTAGTCACATTGAAAGTCAAGGATATGCGTGCCTGGAAATGTGTCATTTTCCCTAAAGCATCAATCACTTAATAGAAGCCATTACTTCTCCCTACGCACCTGGCTTCTCATAAAAATAATAAAACATAGGCTGCATGTAAAATGCTCTGTGAGGCAGGATAATCATCCCAAACTCTTCCATAGACTGACAACTTTTGCAGTGGTTGCAACTTTCCATGTTGTTGAGAAAGGATATATTTAGCTGCTATATTACAGGCAAATTATATGGAGAAGAGCAATAATATTTCAAATTATTACCGCATAGAAACCATCAAAACAGTTACAAACAGATGCAAACAAACATACATATCTTGTTGCATTCTCCAGGTTTAGAGAGGGAGATGAAACCTCAGTGGCAGAAGTCTTAGTTTAGCCAAAAGATGGCACCTAGTGTGACTCAGAAGACCTCAGTGGAGCCACAAATATGGCTGGTAAGTTTGATACAAGTTACAAATGTTTATTTTAGCAAAACTGACAAACAGCACTATACTCACCCCATCCCAACCCCTCCTCCCCCCCCCACAAAAAACCCAAGCCCAGGAACAAAACCCAACAGAAAAGAAATCTGTTGCATCTTTATGGAAAGTCTCACTTCCCCTCCCAGCCAGCTACTGCCAATGAAGGATGCTGTTGGTCCATTGTTCATGATATAAGCTGCAGTTTGTTTTTCCCCCCCATTTTAGTAAGTGACTACAGTGCAAATTGATGTTGGGAAAGTTTCCAGCTCTGGTTCCTTTGATAGCACGTATTTGCAGGAGTTAATGTCTGGAACAGTGTTGCTCTTCCTGATGTTTATAGGAAGTGCATTTCCTACTCCAGAAAGGAGCTCTTGACCATTGGAAGGTGGTAGCTTTGGGTCAGCCCAAATATGAGAAGGAGAACAACATACACAGTAAAGACTGCTGTTCCTCCAGAATTTCTAATGTAGTATTGCCATGTCTACCTCACCTCTCTGATCATTGCACCATTCCTGGACTCCACAGGCTGTTCAGCAAGCTTTTCTTCCACTCTGACATGTGTGTAATGACACAGGTCAAGAACCTGAGCATTGCAGGTTAGTTTGGATAATAACTACTTCCCTGTCTCTGCCATTGGGCTAATACCTGTTGTTCCTTGTATTCAATTTTATGTCAGAGAAGACCCCCTGTGGCCCACATATTGCAAAAGCCCAACCCCCCCCCCTCCCCATTTTCAGGTTAAACAGAACCAGCTCACCTCCTTTTTTGAGAATAAATTTGGTTGTGTTGTGTTTAGGTGTAAGAAGCTCTCCATCAGGTGTTCTCAGAGTCACACCTGTACTAGGCTCCTCACTGCCACCACCACAGCCAAGTGTGCCAAAGGCCTTGCAGGCAAATGGCCAGTCAGCTCCAACAAAGCACAAATTCACCTCCAGGTCTCTGTCTTTAAACAGTTCATCCATGATGAGCTTTGCTCCTCAGACCTTCTGCCACATCCCCGCCTCACATGGATTTGTGACAACTCTGGGTACCACACAGTAAATTTTCGTCGTGGCAAATCAGCATGTCAGAAGACAAAGAAGTTCACAGCCTCACCCCCTCAGCGGGATGCGTGACTCAGATAGCGATAACTGGTGAATCATCTAATAGTCACCCAGAGTGCTTTTTGCATGAGCTCTTGCAGGGGAAACCTTCTGATAGTAGATAGGTGATTCTTCACTTTCTGTGTCTGTACTGAAAGTCAGCTAATGACACCACCCAGCACAGAAGGAAGGGGGAGGCTGGCTGCTCAGTTTTCAGCTTTGTTACTCAACTGAGACAGCAGTCATTACAGAAGTTCTCAAATTACTACTTCTCTGAAGAATAACATTTTTGACGTGACCTTTTATCTCAGATTTTATATAGACCAGAGGCATTTATTAGTAATGACTGCCTCCATACTATTTGAAAATTCATCTGGTAGGGGACAATGTAGTTTCTTGACCAGATTAGTAACATCATTTAATATGATACATGCATAATACCCATAACACTAAGCTAAAAGGACAGAAATTTATGAGTTTTGAGACAATTGATAATTTTACCAAACACAGGTAGGAAAAATAAGTGAACATGAATTCTATCTCTAAAAATTATTAAAATTCAGGGCTTTTTTTCTTCCCTTGCTTCAGCACTCAAGAATACAACAGGTATCTCATGATCAAAACTGACTTGTCCGTCTCTTAGGAGCACCAGCCATTTGATTCTCAATAGTAATTTTTTGGGAAGGCACAGAGAAGACCTAACAAAATTTTTAAATAATTCATCCTATCTGGAAGCATATTTGCATAGTTTTTCTATGGAAATATTCTTACAGATCTGCAAAGTAAATATCTTTCTTTGCCATATCTTCCTTCAACATGGAGCTGCCAGGTTTCTTAATTCCATGTGTTTAGCTCTGCCACATCCTTGCCACTTACACAATGATCTTTTGAAAATGGCTTACCAGACACCTTCAACATTATCTGGAATAGAACACCTGTTTGTGATTTCCTTAAGTGACTGGAATATCTATCCTCAAACCCACTGTTTTGCCTCATCTTTCCTGGATAAACTTCAGTTCACCTCCATCTAAATAACTCATTGCTGATGATCCCTTACCTTGCTTGCACCTTATTACAATGTATGTCATTCATTTCAGATCTAAATTTATCCCTCCTGCTCACAGACATTATATTATCTGACTGCAAACTACTGGAGTCAGAAATGCTGAGTCCTAAAGTCTGAGGTTATGGAAAATTTAGTACATGTTAAGAATAATCCCATATAATTAAAGCTTTCTCTGCTATTTTAGTCACGTTCCTCCTTTAAAGTATCAGCTAAACATTTCACAGGTCAGTGTCAAAAACTATTAGAATTTGGCAGTTTCTGAAAGCAGGATGGGCCACAAATTGTCCCACTAAGTAAATCATACTGGATGGCTTACAGTAATGAGATACCAAGTTTGTTTCTAGGTCACTGACCTCAAATACACTCTGGTTGTCAGTTCCTGAAATTCATTACAATCCAATTGTGCTCCATGTGCATCCAAAGGTGAACAATTTGGTCACTACTCTTTGACCCTAGTTTGAATAATCATGTAAGCAGAAACTCAGCATCATTACTATAGGATAAAGATATTTTGACAGAGGTCAAAGTTTTTTAGACAATCTGTGGGGTAGACTGTGATTGCACAGACACTGAAAGGTATTGCAATAGATGGTCTATTTATCCTGTTGCTTGTAGTCTGTTATTCCTTTCTTCTGTGAACCTGGACTGAAAGAGAAGTTATTGTAATCTTAGTCTCCTTTCTCCACAGTTTTGACCTTCCCATCTTTTTCTGTTGGTCAAACCATCTCTCGGTTGAAGACTTCTGTGGTTGTGCTAACTCCAAGTAGTTGCCTGAGATGAGCTTTGGGCCCATGCCTTAACAAGTGTAGTAAGGCAGATCTGTAATTTTTCTACTGGCATAAAAGCATTTGAATGGACAAAACTGCACATGCCGGGAAGCGAAACTTTGCAAATTCAAGTACAATTTAATTAAATCTGTAAAGGGGCCTGAAGGAGAAAAATAACATATTATTAGCAGCCTGAATCTGTAGCTGGCCTTAGGTCTGTATGACAAGCCAGCTGCACTTTTGGTGTGAAAAGGAAGCTGGCCAGTGGCCCTTACCCAGCTCAGCTACAGTCTTCCAAAACACACCCGTTCTCATGCCTCACATCCTTGTGGCACATCTAGCATTAAAAAAGCTTCCAGTAATACTGTGCCTCTGGCCTATATAAAATGAAAGAAATTCAAGTCTGAACTTGCTTGCTCTTGCTTTTGGAGGTAACAAATGAACAGTGCTGTGCTAATAGTTATTCTGCTATACAACCAAGAGGAGAAAGCCTACCACTTCTGAGCAACAAGCATTTTTTCCCCTTTTGCTGTATAATTACAGCTTTTTTCTGATCATTACTAGGCACAGAATCTATCAGCTGCTTCCATTGGTGTACCATGATGACAAGCTTTTGTCCTTACTACAGATATTCTAAAGACTGTATCAACATTTTTGACCCTGTGGCAAAGTTAAAAACATAAGCTGGAGTCTGACTAATCTCTACTAACTCTGCCGGGAAGTTTTGGTACGTTAAACAATTTACTTAATGTCAGAACCAACAGCTGATGAGAATCTACTCAATCTTTTCTATATTCCCTGAATCAAGTGAATAACACAGGTCAGACCTAGCACTTATATTAATCCCAAATTTTCAATAATGATTGGAAAAAAAGTTGGAACTGCAATGGTCATCAAAAACCAGCTCCAGCTTTTCATCTTCTTGTCCTTTCTGTTCCAAACTCATCTACCTCCATCCTTTTCTCTGAGTACTCTTAATGTAATTTAAGAATATTATTGAAGAGAATGATACAATTGCCTAACTTAAAAGTTGGACAGTTATCTGGGTCTTTTCTCACTGATCATCTGGAATGAAAGAAGATAGGGAGGATTGCAAAAGGAAGTTGCCTTTTAGAAAAGGGGATGTCAAAAGGAATCAATCTGCTATATTGCAGACTAGAAACAGTACTAAAAAGGGAAATATAAGCCTTTTATAGGATGCATAGGTTCCATGTGTACTTGGATAAATTAAGTCACTTAATACATCCATGGGTCCTTCATATACATTCCACTAAGGACATTCTCCTAAGTGACGATTTCTGAAGAACCCAATGGCGACAAAAGTTCACACCTCAGCTGGATCACAAATCTGTGGGGTGGAAAGGATGGCTAACAAGTGGCATTTCCAGCTTCAAAGGCAGAGGATAAAGACCATAAGGATCAGAGTAGCCTCTTGTCTCATTAGCCACTAAGGGGGACCACATAATGCTTGCTAATGAATATTTTAATCAGACAGGAACTAGGACTAGGGAATTGCTTCTGTGCCCACCAGGCAGTAGTGGTAAAACCAGACTGTTCCCAGATGAAAATAAGGGAGTTGAGGAGAGGTGAGCCATGCTGTGCCACTTGGTCTGGCCAGAGAACAGGCCCTATCCCACAGAATTTGTTAGCACAGGCATAAGCCAAAGATTTTAGGCAGAGTCCCTGCAGAATTATGGGTCCTTCTTACATCTCTGATGCCTTTTCTTCCACTTTGTGGTACTTTGCTCACTTTAGCTGTTCTAAGCCAGACCATACAGGCTGTTTCTAGATGAAGGACCATGTGTTGAGCTTTTTCTCAGGTGTAGCCTTGCTCCTACTTATCACCACCCTTTTGGAGCCTCCCTCACTGTAGGTCACAACATTAAACACATGGAGAAAAAGCCTGAGGTCCTAAAACAGTGTTTATGGGATGGAGCAGAAAAATTAATACACCCAGGTGTACGGAGCAAACCTTTTCATCAGCACATCTCACTTTGTGACATTGCCTGGACCCTGATCATGGAGATGATTCTGCGCTGGTTTCCCCCCAAGACTAAGTGTAACTTCTCAAAAGCAGAAAGTGCAGTATGTACCAGTATGTGTTCTATGGATATAGCTAAAACACCTGTGGCTCTAGAGCTAAGGCATAGCATAGACTGTGCATTGTGAACATCAGTCATGTAAGCTCACTCCTGAGATCTCCAAAGAGAACACTGATGAAATACTAACTGTAAGAAGTTTAAGAGTTACAAGGGGAAGGAAATGCTGAGAAACTAATAGAAAAATCACAATTATCATGGAAAAGGGAGGGAAACAAGAGAAGAGTGATGCAGTGCAAAAAGTCCTTTGTTTCTAAAAGAGTGCAAATTTTCCCACCAAATAGTTTCCTGTTTACTTGTTGCCATGAGTTTCAGTCAATGGGAAATACAATAAATGTCAGTCCACTAGATGATGGAGAATAGGTTTTGTCAAACTACTTTCAGTCATTGGAAACACAGAAAAATAGGTATGGAAGGAACTTCAGAGTTCATATCCTCACTGAAGCATTGTTTGGTTGGTGAGGGTAAAATGGGATAGACCATAATGTGTTTGACTTAGCACAACACACTCTTTAAAGAGCAGCACTGCACAATAGCTGGCTCTAACTTTAAAGCTGGCCTTGTTTTGAGTGTGGGTTAGATTAGATGATCTCCAGAAATCTCTTCTAAGCTAAATTATTCTACGGTAAAATGAACAAAGTGATGAAAAATGGGCAAAGGATTAGTGGAGGGAAAATCTGAAGCAGTCTTGAACAGAGATGGATGTTGATCATTGAATAAATGTTCCTGCACAGGTGGATGACAGATAAAATGTTCTGCAGCATTCTGACAATAATCTAAGGTCTAATACAGAACTGCTTCTGGTAAAACTTGTAGATGACATTGATGGGAGAGCTACAAAAATTATTCAAGGACTGGAGAAAGTGTCTTACAGTAAGAGTCTTAGCAAGATCTACCTGTTTAGCTTCTCTAAGAGTAGACTGAGGGGTGATTTTGTTGGTGTGTAAGCACATTTATGAGAAGTCTTTACCAGACAGAGAACTTGTAAGCAGAGAAAGGCAGAATGAGAATGAGGGTCTATAGCCTGAAACCAGGCTGATCATACCTGTGAGACACAAATTCTACAGTTCTTTCTTTTCTGCAGGAAAGGTAGAGGCAAAAATTATAATGAATAGCAAGGGCAATGATTACTTCTCTCTTCTGAGTGATGAGACTAGAAGTTAACAGGTTCAAAAAAGAGCAGATGAGAAAACTGTAATGACCCCTGATTTTTCACTAAGATTACTGGCCTTATAAATTAATTTCCATTTACTCTTATGCTCTGCTTTTTTGCCTATTTCTGGTCTTTAATTTTACGGTTGCTTGTTCCCATCAAACAGCTTACTTGTCAAGTCCTTCATGATGCTGGGACTGAACTGAGTGAAGATGGTCTTGTTACTGAACAAGAAGGGTGCTACTTGGAGCACAAAACAGTGATGTAAGAGTCCTTTGCTTTGCCTCTGCTTTCCTTTGTGATTTTGGGTAAGTCACTTGTGTGTAAATTCTCAGAGATACTCAGGTGGCTTAATGTCCTCTCAAGCCAGGGACTGTTTTAATGGAAACTGAGTGTCTCTCTAGTTTTAAAGACTTGGGTTTGAGATCTCTCTGTACAGCAGCACACCTCCACTTCAGACACTTGCCAAGGAAGCAGCACTGCAGTACTATTGTGGCATCTCCAGTAAGCAGAGTATCTGCTTACGTTTTTTGTTGTGTTGATCACTTGGTCACACTAAGGTACAAATATATATGCCCTACATGATTAAAATCATAACCTGCTTCTAGCAATTTCCTCTATCTGGATTTTTCAAAGTTAAATCATAATACAAAAATTCTCTCAAAATAAAACAGCAGCATTTAATTAGGACTGTAATATTGTCCTGGCATTTCTTACAGGGTGTCACCAGTTGTTGAGGTCAAAAGTCATGGAAACATCAACATACAAACCATAGTTTTATCTCCATTGTTTTGAACCTCAAATAATCTCTATTTTTTCACTGCAGTGTGAATTGGCAGGCTTGATTATATTCTTTCAACATCAAGCATCAGATAGGATAATTTTCAAACCAGAGCCAGATTTTTAAAAACAGCTCTATTACAAACTAAAGGGAAATATCAATGAGATACCTGTGCTGGAGAGTCAGAGCATTGTTGTCAGGTATCTGGTGCCTGCCTTCCATGTCAGGTATACAGCATCACCCACATCCTTGTTTCAGCTGGGAAAAAAATCCCCACTCCTTCAAATATGGTTAAAAATACATTGTGAATTTTAGTAGAATTCAATGCCTTACATGTCTTGCCCTGACAATATTTCAGCAAGGATTTGACCTACTTTGCTCACACGTTTTTCAATCAACATGGACCAGAAATCCATTTTAAAAGTACTAAAATAATGAAATATGTGGGAAGCTAGCAAAAATGCTAGAGTTTGGGGGTTTTTTATGTAGCTCAGTATGCCTCAGCAACTTATTTTAAACAGCTATCTTAAACTCATGTTGTATTATATATATATATACACACACATGTATGTGATATCTAAATTACAAATTGTTGATATAACAATTAAGTAGCTTGAGTTTTTTGGGGGGAATCACAGTATTCATGAGTAGTAAAACCAGCAATGACTCATAAAAATTATCCCAGACAAGTACAAAGTTAGGGGGCAGTAGATGCAAATTTCAAAATCTTTGCCCATGCTAGCAACCTGTTACTTCTCCAAGTATTCCCAGTAGATTCAGCATGAGTCAGAGCTTGTCAAACTAATCATTCATGCACAAAAGTAGCTTCCTACACCAATTGCCACAGTATATTGTACTGGTTTAAAACTCTTGTGTTACAGGTCCTTTCAGGACAAATGAGTCCTGAGAGGACTCAGTGTTGGCCTGTAACATAAGCCAAAAAGATCTGGGTCATGAGTCACTGTATATAGCTTGTAAGACATCAGGTGCATTTCTCCAGCTCTCCTTAGACTGCTTCATATTTCTTCCCATTTTCCTTTAAAAGCTGTCTGAGTCTTGGGTTTGGACTCTGTAGAAGGGCTTCCACATTCCCATCTTGCAAGCTCCACTTCCAAAATGTAATCCTGCCATTTGGGACCCATAGGCAGTGCAATTCATGGCTGAGCTGACTTTCTGCAGATGCTGAAAATGCTCCTTCTAAGAGGCATTATAACTCCTCACACAGACCAAGTCTGCAGACATCCATCCTGAAGGAATGTTGAGAATGCAGTATCAGAACAGCTGCACTTGGCCAGACAAAGAGGGAATTTGGCAAATATCTTCTGAGAATAGCCAGTGGTGGACATTAGGAGAAAGAGTAAACAAGCCGCTTCAAAACAGAAAGCCTCTCCACATCAATCTGTATACGAAATTTCTCAGCCAAAGATTGCATCTGGATCATCTCTTAAGTGTTGAAATGAGATTGAAGAAATATATAATCCAAATAGGAAAACAGTCTGCTGATACTTTTCATCTTGTGTTTTATCTGCTCACACAGCTTTGGATTTCATATATTGCACAGTCTTTTCACCCTCACAACAAGGAAACATGAAATGATCTCTAACAAAACTCCAGGATGAAGCAAAGTCAGCTTCCCCAGACCACCCATTCATTTTCCCTAACAAAAGCTTCTACACATGTTCTTCTAAGAAAAGAGTCACACTGCGTTACTGTTTGAAGATTATGAGTTTGACCATCTCAGTTCTTACAGAACTTATCTGAGTTTCTCTGGAAGTTGACTATGTCTTTGACATATAAGAGTGAGATATTTTAAATCAAGATCATATATATAGATAATGATTATTTTTTTTTTTCCCTGAACTCAGCACAAGAATAGATATGTTTTCTTTAGGGTTTTTCTCATCATTATTTCACTTCTGATGAAGTGGACTGTCTCATTCAAGAATCAGGCTCATCATCCTTCCTTGCACTGAACAAATTAATTCCTGTAACATCTGTATCCTCTGATATTTCCTGAATCATGAGAGTTATTTGAGGTTCTCTTTAGCATCACATGGTATTCACAAGTAAGGTTTGCCCTGAGGGTTTCCTTGCAGACACAGTTACCAAATATGTTCACGGTCTAACACTTCTGTAGGATTTCCTACAGGCCTTGCTGCAAAGCCAAAAACTTACTTCCTGGAAATAGTAACCTGAATAATGTTTGTTGCTGCATTGCAAATTCCTGGATTCTACACATTTTGTTTCTTCTCTATTTCCAAATCTCCTTAAAGTTTCCCTTTCCTAAAATGGTGACTTCTACTCATCTTCCAACAGGCATCTCTATGTAAGCATGAGGGGAACGTTCTAGTAGAGGAGTTCAGGTTTAATCCAGATGAGGATGCCCATATTCCAAGGAAGGAAATCAGCTTTTAGGAGGGGTTTGGACACCTTAACTGGTGAAGCCATTCCTCTGCAACATATAAGGAGAAGGCTACAGGGAAAACAAAAGAAAAATGATCAGTCAGCAAAGCAAGTTCTCAGCAGACAGAGTACGGGGAAAGGATAGGAATTGCCAAGTTTTGAGATGAGCTAAGCCAGCAGAAAAGATGAAAACAGTGCAAAACGAAAAAAAGTCAGTTGGTGCTTCATTTAGGAGAAGACAGCACAGATGTGACTAGAAAACTACATGAGTCTCATCTATTGCTACCAGAAAGATCACTATTGTAGATTGGGCAGAGTTTGGCCCAGTATTAAAGCAAAAGTGGACTAGGGGTAGTATTACTTTCTGCAAAAAGTGCAGGAAGCTTCTCAAGGGAAAGCATCTTATATTCTTGCATTTGCTGCAGGGAAAGAATAACTGATTTATAAATGGAGAGAGTCTGGTTATGCATACGCTGAAAGTGTCACTTGATAATAAATCTCTAACCATCAAAAAATATGACAGCAAAACATCCCCTCTTTCAAAATACTAGGGTAAAGAAACTCTATTTTTAAGACAGAGGTGAAAGGAGTCATATCTTTGATATGACTGATCAGGTCATTGAACAAAACAGGTTAGAAAATTCCTTTAAATTTTATTCAGTGAAATAAAAGCAGAAATGAGGAACAAATACATCCAAAGCCTCAATGGACTCGCACACTGTAACTCATTTATAGTTATCAAAAGCAGCAATTTGCAGCATCTCCAGCACAGACTACGTACTCAGAAGAGCATACACACATGTTGCAGGGCTTAATCCAAAAATTATTTCCTCTTTACTTGAAGATTGCTCTGTCTGCTGAAGCAACTCAAGCTCTCCAGGCACCAGTATGTGCCAGTAGTTACCTTCCCAGTGCTTCTGGTGTGATACAATTCAGTCAACCATTTCCTACTTTTGGGTTCGCCAACCCCAGACCGCAGTCCAACAGTGTCTGTGGACTTGTTCACATTGCACTGTTGCAGCTTTAGTGCCCAGCTGAGCTTGTGCTCTGCTTAGCTCTATGCCATAAATTTTATATGGCGGCTGCTATGGAATTGCATCAGGTGGAAATAAAAGAACTGAAATGTGTGTATAACATACTTTGCAGAAAAAGGCCTCCATCAAAGTCTTGAATATCATTGAATATTATTACTTGTTTGAAAAAAAAATCCACCAAACTTGATACACTGCAAACTCCAGGATTTCATCATAAATTTAAATATATTTCTAGCTCTGCAGTCAACAACACAGGCTGTACAGAATCCTAAGTTGCTTAATAGAAAAATCAGAGACAGGCATCACAATTTGCATTGCATTAGTTCCACCTCAAGAAAAAAAAAAAAACCAGGAGGAAGGTAATGAAATGGAACAACTCTCATATTAAACAGATAGCTATTAAAGCTAGAAGAGGAGTAGAAAATAAGCTGAAAGAAATAAAATCTACTCATTCAACAGCTTAATAACCAAGCAGATTAATGTTATTGAAATGGAGGTGATTTTTGGTCATGGGGATGAAGGTGGAAAAAGGTTTTAAGATTTTTTTTCACTCCAGTGTTATGGTTAACAAATGAAAATTATGTTTTATCTGGAACTGTTTGGTTTGAACACTGCCACCTCCATGATTCCAGGAAGGGACCATGCTTCTTCACTTCTAAAGACAGCTGAGTATTCCTCTGCTTGGCTCTCTACAACCTCTGGAATTTCCATAATCTTCAATGAAGGACTGAAATAAAGCAGGGCAACATGACATTAGGTAAATTAACGTAACATACAGAGTCAGACCATAAATATAGTGGCCCCATATCCTGTCTCTTAAGATACCCTACCACAGACCTTTAATGCAGTGCATAAAGTGTGTAGTGTTATTCCTACTTCACAATGACCTAAGTGCTCTTCTCAGCTAAGTAGGAAGCTTATAGATTCTGCTGGGTATCTTTGGCAGGATCTTGGTAGCAGGGGGGAGGAGGGAGGCAGTGCTGCAGGGGTGACCTCTGTGGGAGAAGGCAAAGGGCTGCCCTGTACCAGTCCCAGTCAGCTCTAGCTGACTCCACAACAGTCACCCAAAGGGACTGCAGTCCCTGGAGGACTCTTGCCACAGCAGGAACTCCACGAGCAGGCCCTAGCCCATGGAGGACCCACACCAGAGAACAGGGAAAGAGTAAAAAGGAAGGAGGAACAGAGAAAAGAGTGAGAAACAAGGAGTGTCAGAAAGAAACCTTGGCCCTAATGTCCTGTGCTGCCTGTTGCTTTGCCAAAGGGACTGAGTGTAATCTGTGGTAATATCAAAAGCAAAATTCTAGGACAGGGAGTGGGGAGGTACTTTCCATAAGGGTTTGAATGTTTGTCATCTTTGCTTTTCAATACCCAAATCAGTGTCTTTACTTAGGCCTGTGAGTTTTCTTGCTTCTCTTTTTCCTATTTTCTTCCCCCCCATCCCACCTGGGAAGATTGAGGGAGCAGCTGGGTGGATATTTTGCTGCCACCCAGGGTCACCCGCCACACATTCAACAGCAGTAAGTTTTATTGAGGAAACACATTGTTTCAAAAATCTAAGTGTTATTTTATTGATTATTCTAAAGCAGTTGAGACTTCTGTCTCTTTTGCTCTCTCAGAGTTTTGTTTCAGATGCCTGTGAAACAAAACTGTCCTGGGTCCCAATTCCATCATAGAGGAGTCTGACATTTGTGGTCTGAATGTCATTGTCTTGATGATAGATCTCTACAGCACAATCAGTGTCTAAAGTTATGTACAATAATAGATGAGATGATGAAGTAATCGTTGCTGTGATGGCTGGATGAATTCCTAAAGCAAATATATTGTATGGGCCAGATCACATATGGACTAAGCGGTACAACTCCATTGGTAACTTCCAATTTATGTACCTCTGGGAGCACAATTCACAACACTTGTACTCCCAGGCTCACCATACAGAGCCCTGATATTATCATAAAATTTGTCTTGTTGACCTCTAAGGCTAAGGTGAAGCACACCTCTAGCTATAACATCACCAGTAATGAAAGGTAGATGGGGAAAAGGGCATTTTGTCTGTTCTGAGTAGGTTGTGTATGTGCTCACTCAGCTCTGTGATGGTCACTGATAAAGAATGTTTCATTTTTGGTAAAGTTAAGAATTTTTTGTCATCACGCCAGGGGCTGAATCTTTCCATCTTTCTAGCACTGAACCTAAGCCATGGGACTAAAAGTGACTTACTGGACAAGATTCTCAGCTGCTGGAAATTGGCATAAATCCACTAAATTAAATGGATCTATGCCAATTTATACCATCTGGAGGCCCAGCCCTACATGAATATATGTTAAACAAGCTGTTTTTAAACTAGGAAAATAATTTCACTTCTAACTTGCCTTCCAACACATCCTTAATAAATTGTCTAAACAAATTACATGATAATTAAAGGAAAATACCTGCCCAAGGAAAACATACTGTTCCTGTCCTTTCAAATGTTTTGAGAACTTCATTCTTGTACAAGAGATCTTAATTTCTTTTGGCAGTCCATTCTGAATATCCTCAGAAAATTCACAAGTTCAGGAATGTCTCCTCCTGTCCTTCATTGTGAAAGCAACTAATCAACATAGGTCTGAGATAGATTAATCTGGAATAAATACCGAGAGTGTGGGGGTTACAGTGACTCCTTGGGCCATATTTCACTGAACTCATCAATCAGATGCATATCATTGTCACACCCCACAAGCAGATGGGCTGGGACATGCTCCTTTGTGGGTAACATTAAGTTATCTCAAGGGAACTAGAGGGAACAGCAGACTATAAAAGGAGATAAATCACAAGGGTACACAAATATACAGTATAATCACACCATTTCACTCACTCCAGGGAAAGCATCAAGGTTTAAGTTGCTTACCAGTGGAATATTACAGATCTTGTCAATGTAAATTTTCTCCAGTTCCAGTGACAAACAGATATTGAAAAAAAAAGTTATCCTTCAAGAAGATAAAAATGAAGTAGAAGCTGTGAAGTACACAAAATATAAACAGGCTTATTCAAAGGATATGCCCTCCATCATGAACACTGACTGAAAATTAACAACTTTCTGAACAACAAAAGGAGGGAAAAAGTCCTAAGACTACCAGACTCAACCAAATGTTGCTTATGCACAAAATATAATACTAGATAATCACAGAAAGACTCTGAAAATTGTTGGAAGGAGAAACCAGGATGATGACTGGTTGACTAATCTGTTTCAAACCTTGTCATTTGTCATATCACGTAACCAACTACTCATGAGTAAGATTTTCTCCTAGCAGCTGACTTACTCCTTTTATTATGTGGTAATGCCAAGGCTCAGCACAGCTCACAACAAAATACTTCTGGATACTTTGAAGAGTTTTCTCTACTGAATGTCAGTAGCAAAGGTATAGGACCACTAACCACACTAAGGCACTGGTCTTCCAAACTGTCTAGGGTGTCTAGAAACAGAGCAGCCTGACACTTGTCCTTTGAAGTGAACAGAAACAGGTTTGTTTGGGGTTTTTTAATGAATGCTTGGAAATGTGGAGAAATATGCAATTGGTTCTGCAGTGTGGTGAATTATTAGTATTAATGTTATTCTTATTTATGCTTACAGACACTATTTTCTTGGTATTGTTACATGATAAAGGACAAGCAGATTATGACCTTGAATGATAACCAAGTGGTGATAACCCTGGGCAACAGTATCAATTGTGTTTACAACTTGACCTTGCCATCCCATGACATGTGAACACAGCTGATGGGCAGCACAGCTAAAAACTAGGAACAAAAAAAGGGCATTCACTTTCATGAATTTGCCTTCTTTGAAAAAACGTAAAGAAATGTAGAGAAATCAAATAATGCAATTATATTTGCAAAAATCTCTGCATCTTTGAAATCAGAAATGTCAAAATCTACATCTTGCTAACTCTTGTGGTCGTTTCAGAGTAATACTAATGTTTAAAGCAATGTCAAAATAGAGGACAGTATTTGTTTTCAAGTGTCTGACACACACTTTTCTCCATGTCTTCCTAGTTCCATTGTTGAGTGGAAACAACACAGATTTCCAGTGATATAAAAGCAACCCACAGCTACAGGCACAGCTGTACAACCCAAAATAACCAAATTACTGGGACTCACTGCAGTATCACCTGCTAGATAAGCAGAAGCAATGGTGTCATTGTCCAAGTTTTACATCTTTTCTGTGGTTTTATGAAATCAGATGGAGGCATCAAATATTTACTGGTCTTTTCAAAGAAGTGCCTAAATTTTCTCGGTTCCAAAATGCAGACAGTGCTAAACCAGATTCCTTTTAAAATGCTCAGAAACATAAAAAACTGAATCAAGGTTCCTGATTAATGACTTGCAATAAATTAGCCTCTCCCTCCTCACTGACTACTGTTTAGTACAAGACATAAGATGAGGCTGAAACACTTGAAGGTTTAAAGGGACCAGATTCATAGAGATGTCACTAAAATGCCATTTCCTCAGTGCTACAAAGTGATAAGGACATGTCCTATGATGAACTTGGTGCATACCAAGGTAGATGTTTTATGACTGTTCATTCAGATGTTTAAAAATAACCTAGCATTATTGCAAAATCTATGTACCATTTTTATACCAGCAAGCTGCAGAACTATTCGTTTCAGCAAACACCACCCGAGGGAACTTTCAGTAAAGAGATGAAAAATGTTATAGGTTTTTTTTTTTTCCTTTTTATCTTTGCCTAATTGTGTCTCCATTTTACACTACACTCTTTATTCTCTGCCCTTTTGACATAGCCAGCTGCCTTTTGGAGCTCTGTGAAGAAGCAGGCTGGCTTCACTCTGTAACAGGCACCAGCTCCCAAAGCCTGGTCTATTGATGAGTCACATTGCTGCTGTGTGCCTGCAAGCACATCGCACAAGTTCCTACACTGCTTCCTTCGGAACTGCCGGGGAGCAGAGGGGAAAAGTGTGTGTGGAGCATCAACTACAGAAACAACCTGGGCAGTAAAATCTCCTGCCCCATCGTAGAGCACAATAACCAGTGACAGGGTGAAATGTCTGCTTCAGAGTCAGTGCAGGTTCATCCTGTTATCCGCTGGGCAGACAGGGGAAGTGACGTCAGGTGCACACGGCTCTTGTTTGAAGGCAGGGAAATACACCACATTTCAATTCAGGCAGGAAGTCTTTTTGTTAAGGATTGGGTTGTACTCACTTCAGGCCTTGATCCACCCCTTTCACCAGCTGGCCATCCCCAGTTCACCCTGGGCCAGGGCTACTACCATGCACTGCCTTTGGAAAAGCTCAGTGCCGCCACAGTCAGGCTTGCTCTGAAGAACACAGCCAAGCTGTCAGGAAGAAAAATTCTCACATAGCCCTTGCTCTGCAAGCTCTTCTTTAAGCAGAAATTCTCCTGGGCTGACTAAGGCTGAGTCGAGAACATGAGTGCAGATCAGCCTCCTATTACCACACTTCTAAACTACCCAGAGCACCAAGCCTCAAAACCAAAAACTGCCCTACTGCCGCACTCTCCTGCATGCACTTACACCCTGAGAATTTCCATTTTCTCTATCATTTGGCGTATCCAAATATCAAACCAGCATTATAAAATGGTCACTATTGAACATCCCCTTTCAGACTGGCATAGTGTGGGGACACACATGCCAGATCACCCTTGGCATTCACAGCTTTACCTGTGTATGCTTAATGAGGTTTTCCCTCTCCTGTTTTCAAATGCCACTCCTCCATTCTTCCAGGGGTCATTTTATCCCCAATACATGTAAATCCTCACTGATACCCACAGCCCCATGGCTGTTCAGGCAAGGCACAGAACAATCTCTCAGGAGGCCAAGCCCTCTTCTGCTCCTTGGGGTGTTCCAATTTGTCTCTAAATAGTACTGAGCCTTCTGCCCTTCTCAGAGCACGTCTTTGCTCACCTATAACAAAGCTGAATTTTATAGCTTAGGTTAGGACAACGTGAACTCCTAGTGACTAGTAGTAGCACTCCCTGTATCTGCTCTGGACAGCCAGGTTCAACTAAGCCCTCTCTGAAATCTCAGTTATGCATGCCACTAAAATACATCTCTCTGGAGTGCTTAAAACCAGGCATCCTGGCAAACACCAGTTTAAGGGATGTCAGCAGGCTGGCCAAAACTAGGTTTTAATGAAGTGTCCCTTTTCACCATGAGTCCAGTAGAGGGTCCGAGATGTTTCTAGGGGCCTTTAAGTGTTTTCTCTTACTACACACTCCAAAGGAGAAAGGCCTAGAATCCCTTCATCCTCCTCACCCTTTAACAGTTATGCCAGCAGCAAGGCATTTTTCTGAGTTACAGGGAGGGCACAAACTGCAGCCTTAAGCTAAGAGCAGCAAGGGGTCTTGAAACCACAGGGTTATTTTTGGTACAAAACTCAAAGACTTTTCAAAACCTCAATAGGAGAAATTTATCTTTGAATTTTCTACCTGCCCAGAAAGATACTGCAAGATAAAAGTCAGCAGATGAGTAACACCTTGAAAGCCTCAGGTTCCTCTCTGTGTCACCAGAAAGTGTCCCTGCACTTGCAGGCATTGATGGTCCTGGAGCAGCCCCACATTGGACTCTGCAAAACCCTTGCTACCAAAAAGCATGGAAATGCCTGCACATCTTTTGGTCTGATAACTTTAGAGAAACAGTGGTAGGTACTTCATTGTGCTCACAAGGAGTGTGCAGAATGGTGACATGAATTTCCCCTGGGGTCAGAGCAGGTAAACTGAAGGCCTGTAACCCATCCAAAGAGGAGGTCAGGTTGACATCAGCTAGTGCATCACTACATCAGTGCTTTTCAGCTTGCTGTTTCTTGAAATGAAGGCATCCTTCAAAATACTCACTGCGCTCTCTGTGGTTGGCCCACCAATGGCCCTGTTCATTGAATTATAGAATAAAGTTGCTGTGGCATTTAAAAGAGG